>VDFB02274662.1:0-16758 GCA_007258455.2 Sequoia sempervirens
GAGCTTTGAAAACATTTTTTCCTTGCCTCTTTAGTTGGGCACATACTAGGTCTCAACACTTAGCCATTTCTTACAACTTTTCTTCCTTCATGATTTTATCATCTTGGACTATTTGCTTCATTACTTCAAATCACCGTGCCTTGGCCTTGGTGTTCACCCTGCAAAACAAGCAAAGAGAAGAGCATCAGAACGCTTCATAATACAAATTCACTTTACTTACCTGATTTTCATGCTTTGACTTCCAAGGTCTAAGTGATCTTTGGATCTGATGGGGTTTATCACTTTTCCTCTAACAAACTTCGTCCTTAACTTCTCCATGCCTTAGCCAAATTTCCAACCTATCTGCCTTGAAAATAATTCATTTCCTCTAGAACATTTCATCGAGCAGGCGTCTGAGTAAAATCTCTATTTTAGAATCTCCAGAGATGTGTAGAAGACTTCAAAATCCATATCCTTATTGAAGACCTCCGATTGAAAGGAAATTCTTCCCGAGAAGACCCACCAAATTCATGTGTCTGCAGCGAGGGTACTTTTAATTTTTGGATTTCAACCTTAGAAAAATATTTATCTTCATTCTTCATCTCTGGGCGTATTTTCTTGCTCCATAGAAAATTTCTATCCATCTTGTCCAATTTGGGCGCATTCAAAAATTTCTAGTTGATCCCTCATGCTAGGCACATATCCACTTCTTTTAATTCAAACACCTTAGAAAATTTCTCAATATTCAATTCTTGTCCTAGGCGCATTTGGAGGTGTCAACTTCTAGTTTTGATGCCTTAGAGACATTTTTAACCCCTCCCATTAACTTGGGCGCATACAGGAGGTCCAACTTTCAATTTGCCTGCCTTAGAAATTTTCATCAACTTCTCCTCAAGGTTGGGCGCATTTAGCATAGTGAGCTTTCAATCTTCCACTCTTAGAATATTTTTCACTTTATCCCTCAGTCTAGGCGCAATCAAGGGTCTCTACTTCAAGTTTTGAATACTTAAAACAAATTTTCAATCAACTCCTCAAGCTAGGTGCATATGAGGGGTAGAGCTTCAAGTTTTCTACACTTAGACTTTTTCCAAGCTTCTTTCACAATTCAAGACGCATAAGAGGGGGCCCACTCCACATTTTTTCTACACTTAGACTATTCTCTAGCTCTCCATAAGTCAAGGCGTATGTGAAAGGGACCCACTTCAAATCTTGGACGACTTAGAAACCTTTAATTTACCTCAAACAGCTAAGGTGCATGCATGAGGTCAAGCTTCAAATTTAAAACACTTCTTTCACAAGCCAAGGCGTATAGGATGGGGCCCACTTCATATTTGCATGCCTAAAATATTCTCAAACTTTTCTCCAGTCAAAGGTGCATTCAAGGGGGTGTGCTTCAAATTTGCATGCCTTTGAATATTTTAATCACCCTCTTCTTCTCAAGGCGCATATAGGGGGCCATGCTTCAAATTTACCATATTTAGATTTTTCAAAGGCCTCCTCTTCAAGTCAAGGCGCAAATGAGGGGTGAAGCTTCAACTTTTCTATACTTAGACTTTTTCCTAGATTCTTCCAAGTCAAAGGCGCATTTGGAGGCCTGAGCTTCAAATTTCACACACTTAGAATATTTTAAAGACCTCCTCCTAGTCAAAGGCGCATTTGAGGGGGTGTGCTTCAAATTTAAAACACTTAGAAACTTTTTCTAGTCTCCTCACTTCTTGGGCGCATTTGGCATGCTGAGGAGGACTTAAGTCCTTGACTTGGAATTTTTTATCAACCTCTTCTTTGCATGGGCACATTTAGGGGTGGCAGGTGGACTCAACTCTTTGCCTTAGACTTTTTTTTAACACCTTCTTAGCATGAGGGCGCTTTTGAAGGGGGGAGGTGGATTTAAGTCTTTGCCTTAGAATTTTTTTCATGGAGCTCATGCTGGAGGTGGGCGCATTTAGCTTGTGGTGAGGGATTTTACTACGCCTTGGTAACTTTTTGATCAACTTCACCCTTATATTGCACTTGGGCGCATTTTGGAAGTGGTGAAGGACATTTTAAACACTTAGAATTTATTCCATCAACTTGACTTGAAGTGGGCGCATTTTCAGGGGTTTGTAGGACGAACTCAATGCCTTAGAAATTTTTTCATCAACTTATTTCTCCTTGGGCACATTTGGGGTAGTGAGGTGGACTTAAATCCAGACTTAGAAATTTTCATCAACAGCTGAGCAAGATAGGGTGCATTTCAGGGGTGAAGTAGGATGAGATCCAGACTTGGGCATTTTTTTTTTCTTCATTCCTTCTGCCAGCTCAATACTTACTATAAATAGTAAGTTCCAAGTTTTCTCTCTTCTGAAGATCAGATTGATTTGAAATTTTAACCGCAGGATCCTCATGACCTAGTTTGCCTGTTCACACTGCCATCTCGAGCTGACCTGCTATGTATAGTATGTTTTTGAAGGTGGTTTACTATTTATAGCAACTGCTTGATTTCATGACCTCCACAACTTCGTTTGACTTGAAATTTGAATGCCGTGACCCTCATTGGTAGACTTGCCCATTCACACTTGCGCCTGCTGCTGATTTACTATTTTTAGCCAGTTTCTGGAACGCCTTACTATAAATAGTAAGTGCTCCGATTGCCTTCAAATTTTACTGGTGGATAGCTTGAAAGATACTGATCGTAGTGGGATACACCCGATTTTCAAAAATTCGGCATTTTACCCCTCATTTTGGATTACGGCTAAAACCCTAATTTGACTTGCATGTCTATCAAATGACCTCTGTTTGACCTCGTTTCTGTTGCATGCCGATCAATTTGTGATTTTGAAGTGTTGGGAGGGGGCTGCCAGAGTGGATCTGCTAAAAATAGTAAGTTGCTGAAAAAGTGATCATCTCGCCTTGCATGCCACATCACTGTGTAGCTTTTGAAAAACCCATAAGGAATCACTCGACATGCGCTAAAAAGCCCTGCATGCAAACCCTAACAATAGCCTCCGAAGACGGCTCTTGAAAAAAGTCCTGATCCTGGTTTGCATGTTATACCGTTGCAAATCCCTCAAAAAACCCACAAGGAATATGCTGACATGCGCTGAAAACTTCAACATGCAAACCCTAAAAATAGCCTCTGAAGGCTAAATACTAAAAGTCATCGTCTCATTTTGCATGTTATATCACTACGAAGGTTTCTGAAAACCCAGAAAGAATCTCCAGACATGCATTGAAGAACTTTGCATACAAACCCTAAAATCTGCTCCCGAAGCTGAACTTGCTAAAAATAGAAAGTTGTCCGTTTCAGCTCAAAATTTGTAGACGAGCAGCCTGACATGTCCTAGATGCAGTGTGACTGAGAGAACTTCAACAGTGCTGAGAGAACACCACAAATCTAGTGCTTACTAAAAATAGTAAGTTGTCGGAATTCGATGAAATTTAGCTGGGAACCTGCTAGAAGCATACTGACTGCAACGTGAAGCTCATATTCCAACTTATTCACTCCATTTGACTTCAAATTGACCAGAAAATTCAAAACCCTAATTCTATAGACTTAGCTAAAATCTCAAGTTGAAGCTCAAAGGCGGGCACATACCTGGAAAGGAAGACAACAGAAGAGAGACAGAGAGAGAGAGACAAAACCAAAGCCAAAAGACGAGGAACAGAGCAAAAATTATGTCCCCATTTTGAATTGGGTGATGTGTGAAAAGGTCACAACACGACGTCTCCCAAGCAATGTATAAATACAAGATCATTTGTTCTCATTTGGACATCAAGCAAGTTTGATACATTCCTATATTCAAGTGCGAATTATATCTTAAGAGCAGATTGTGATTTTCTCCAAGTGCGATTTCCTTCAAGAGCAGGTTGAAGTTATCTAAGAGTGCAGATTGTAATCTGTATGATTGCATCTAGAGTTGATGCTATTACTTGGCCTTGAGTTCGGCCTCATTGTACAAGAGAGTGTTGTTCTTGAATAATATATAAGAGAGATTTTGTTGCTGGGTTTTTCTCCCTCAAGAGGAGGGTTTTCCCAGGGTATCTGCTGTGTTCTGTGTCTGATTTTTTAATTAATTTCTGTGCACATATTCTGATCACTAAATTTAACATCTTTATCATCATCTTTGTTGTGAATATACCTTATTGTGAAGTGTGAAATTCAAGATTGATATTTAAGATGCTATCCCAAGTTAACTGTTCTTTAAAGAGTGATTAAATAAAGAGGATAATTACATTTGTATTTATTTTAGAAGAGGGGCTGTTATTGACTTTGTTAAAGTATGCATCACATGTTGTAGGTTTGCATATATTTTCTAGAACAAATGAGCTTGTAAAAGAGAAATGCAGTGAGAGTTTAATTACAACCATCTTGGATATTTCTTATATATGCATGTTTAAATGGGAGGCTTGCTGTTATTACGTGGACAGATATACTATGATTCCAGAAATAGTAGGAAACATATATTTTTGATTAAAAGATAGAATTAGGCACTCTTTAGTTGGGAATATCAAAATATTGATGTGTATGACATAGACAACCTCTAATGAAATGTGCAATCCTGAAGTGAATATCAAGATATTGGTGTTATTGTAGCCTGTAGGTAAGTCCATGCAATTTGTAATCAAGAGTTCAAAGAAGGATCTGCTAATTAATGTAGGTTGTGCTTTTCCTGGGGCATTCCTGTAGTGATTTATGACTTTTACTACTCACACATGAACCAAGGTTTGTTGCCATATCAAGGCATAAAGGATTCTACTTCAATGATTTTGTCTCAATACCTATCATTCTAGAATTAGAGTTGATCTGCAGTTCTGAATGTAATTATAATCTGAGAGGTAACCAAGAGAGTGTACAACAACATGCACAAAGCAACTATTGCTACAAATAACAAGCATACATATGATCTACTGTGCATTATGATGATGATGATGATGATGATGATGATGATGACTTTTAATGTCATTATGTCAAAGTATATCATCCTGCTATAGAATTTCATTTGCCTTTGACTTTGCTGCACAATTTGTAATGTCCCCTTCTAGCTAGACATCCGTTGTCAGCAGGATTAGCCTATCACTTGGACCCTCGTAGGCTAATAGGTTTGGATAGAGGGTATTTTGAGGCAGAAGCTTGGTCAGTTGTTGGTTTTATTATTTTCCAAAGCTTAGTGGGATTCAAGTTTGGCCTTTGCAGAGGTTTGGGGCTCAGTTTTGCATACTTACTATTTATAGTAAGTCAGTAAGCGAGTGTTTCTATTTATAGCAAGGCAGCTGAAGATGAATTGTTGGAAGTGTCGATTCCAGAATTCAGTTGGTTTGATGAAATAAGGAGAATTGCCTAAGTTATAACGTTTAACTATTATTAAAGGTGACTTTAATAATAATTACTATTTTCAAAGTTATATTATAAAGTTTTAATTGCACTTTATGTCTAAAGGGGCCATGGAGACATTAAAAGGGGGCCATTTTATAAT
Source organism: Sequoia sempervirens (assembly GCA_007258455.2). Classification (NCBI taxonomy): domain Eukaryota; kingdom Viridiplantae; phylum Streptophyta; class Pinopsida; order Cupressales; family Cupressaceae; genus Sequoia; species Sequoia sempervirens. Next base: position 5,433 of record VDFB02274662.1, read on the forward strand.
TAATGACTTGGGCACCAACTTCAAGGAGATTATTTAATATTGCTAAAGTGCAAACTTTATAATATTTAAAATGTTTGAAAAAGGCAAATTAGGGATCGACCCTCTTGAAGAATATATAAAGATGCCAAAGAAGAAATCGATTCATTCTATTGTGCATTTGATAACTTCATTTTATGACTTTCTTTGGTGTTGGAGAAGAGAAACGAGGGTTTCTGCATTTCTAGAGCTTCCATGCATTGGAGAATGTTCATTCTTCAGTGTTCGTGCTATCTGAGGTTGTGCAACATCAGTTGAAGTTAGCCTATGAGAGTTGGTTTCACTCAGAGGCCAATATTGTGCAGATTGAGGAGTTTTAATCAAGGGGTTTCAGGCAGATTTTTCATTGTTAAGGGTGAACATAAGAAGGCTCCATTTATTTATTGCTGGACACACACTTCAAGGGCCGTACATTCTAAAAATAATCCAGCGGCACCATCTCCCAGCCATGGCGTGATTCCTCTAAGGCAAATTGCCTTGCTTTTTGGGCTCATTCTTCTTTCATGATTGGTGTCTCTCTCTATAGAGGCATTTGAGGTTGATTTGGAGGTGGAGAAAATCATTTAAGAGGCAGATCGATTTATTGATCAGATTTATGTATTGCTGCCAGCAGTCCAGAATAACGTATATATATGTTCTTCAATCATCGGGTATGCCTTTGCTATTGTAATAGACAAATAAAGATTATCAATTGAAAATAAAGTTCATTTGCAGCAATAGACTTCTTTCAGTAGTTTGTATATTTCCTTCTTAGTTTCGTTTATGCCTGGCTTTATTTCAAAAAACACACAAAAAAGCAAATAACCTTCAAAAATACAAAAAAAGATCATAAACCCAAAACAATCAGAAACAAATTCAGCAGTCATCAAACCAGCAATACAAAGTTTCCAGTTTGGTAGAACTTAGGGTTCTTACACAATTTATGATTGGATTTGCTCTTATTGTATAATTGCCATTATTCCAACCTTCCATGTCATTTGACACTTCTTAAGTGAATGTGCCTTCCTTGCTATTGCCAGCGATATTGCAATCCTTTAATTTCTCCTTATTCACTCTTCTTGTGTATATCAATTTATATGGTAGTCATTCATATGCACATGGATGAAATAAAATTGAGACTAGATATTATTTACAATGTCATTTCTATATTTCTACCAATAATATCATTTCTATATTGAATATGGTGAAACGAAAACAGCCAAGTTGTTTGATTCTTATAAGTTCAAGATCATGTAGAGCTGTTTAGTTATGAAATTGCTTATCAGTTATCACATTAGTACATTATTAAGGGTAGGGCAGGTTAAAAGAAAATGATGGTCATCCTTAACTTTGTTAGTAGCACAAATTTTACAAATTTGCTTGCCTCAATCTTGTGAGCAATAGTCCTTATTTCAGCAACATTCATTTTTCTTTTTAAGCTTAGGATATTCAAAATTGTTTTGATCAGTCAATTTATTTTTAATATAATATTAATAATACTTAAACTTCCTTTTATTAATAATTATATTGTTGCTACAGATTTTTTTAAAATCTTCATAATGATAGAAGATTCGATATAACATTTTTGATTAGGTTTTCATTTTTTGTGTATGATTGAATGTACATAAGATGGACCCAGGATCCAAAGAATGCACAATGAGGACTATTGCAGTATGATCAGCAACTTTGCATTAACTGATGAATTTATTTTCTAAAAACTGGAGGTTGGTTAGGATGCTTATGGCCTTGAAATTACTTTGTGATCCCTAAACCAATCAATAATTTCTGAAGTAAGGACAAAAGGCTTCTTCGGACAATGTTCCTGACTGATCAGCTGATTACTTGATTAAGAGTAACTCTTTATGATACATTTTATTACAACCCCATTTTATTTAATACCTGCCCTCAGTTAATGATTATAGTTTTATCTTTGGATCAACCATAATGTTGACATTATGAAAAATGTATCTGCTATCTTCCTTTTGGCCCTGTATTATACACTGATTATATTAAAGAAAGATTGATATTGAGTAACATGAAAAATGTTTTGTGGTTGCTAAATATCTTCTTTTGTGTTTTGGTTATATACAACAGGAATCTCTTGGAGCTCAAATACGGGATCTTGAGATTTCTGCAAATGAAAAGCGATCACTCAAGAGAGAAATGAGCAATAAGTTGGATCAAGAGAGATCTACATTGCAGAGGTGTATTAGCAGGTGGGATTATGCTCATGGTCTGGAATTACAACTTGACTTTGTTGTTATAGCTAAAGTTAAATAGATTAGATTTTAGCTGTTTTGATGTATTTGCAGGTTGAAAGATATAGAAAATACAAATATTAGACTTCTCCAAGCATTGAAAGATTCAGGGGTTCGCCAGATCTTTGAAGCTGTAGAATGGGTGAAAACCCATAACAATGATTTTAAAAAAAAGGTGTACGGTCCGGTTCTTGTTGAGGTATTCAGTTAAAACTTAATATTAGCTTGACGATGATTTCAAGTGATATTATAGAACAGGTATGCCTTGATCTCTTCGAACTAATGAAATACTGAAATATTACAGGTTAATGTTTCTAACAGAAGCCATACAGCTTATTTGGAAGGTCATGTTCCCAATTACATTTGGAAGGTAACTGTTTTACTCATTCATTGCATCAGTTTTTATTGTATTTGGAAAATATGCATTTTAGAAATGTAAGAAATGCATTAAGAAATAGGGAAATCTTGAATTGACATTTCTTGATAATTGATTAATATCAATACGGAGTTCTAATGATTTATCATAGTTAATATCATTCTATAATTCTTATGCAATATGTCACACTGGAAAATTGAGATGTATGACAGAAGAACACGTGCAGTAGTTTTAAATCTATGTCATTGGATTTAGATGTAAATTCTATTTTGGTTACTATTAAATTTCTTATGTACTTAAATTCTAATATTATTTTCACTCATGAGAGAGACAGGACAAATGTTGGGAAGAGTAGAACCATTTTTAGTAACTGATAAGAAAAAGAACATAGAAATAGAATTCTAAGGGCAGAAACTGTCCTAAATTGTTCGTACCATAAATAATAAGTTGAAGATTGAAGTTATTGGTAACATTGGAACATCAAAATAGTCAATGACTTTTACAGCTATATCAGTCAAACTATGTTAAACAGGAAACTGACAGGTTACATATCCCAAGCTAGGAGAGTGAAACTACTCACAAAAATAATACCTCATGAAGAACAATAGCATTTGGTTGAGCTGTTAAGGAAAAGCTGAGGTGTTTGCATTATTGTTTCCTTTGAGAGACTTGCTTAAATTCCTAATTGCATTCCTTCAGTTTTGAGACAAATGTCCTTAAGTATTCTATATCCTAACAGAAGAGCCATGCCAGAATCATATAAAAGTCAGTTAGACACAAGAAATGTAGAGAATATACAATAATTAATACGTCATGATTACTGATGTAGAATGATATAATTTATCCCAAGATGGTATCTTTACGATTCCCTCAGTATCTATTATCAATTATGTGTGACAGTATATGCTATGACTATCTATATGGTAATTATAGCTTTATCAACGATAATCTCACTGGCATTGAAAGTGTTAATAGGATCACATTATAGCATTGAATTAATATAAAATCATTTAAACATTTGATAAAGCATTTTGTCAGAGGGCATTGTGTGCTTATCCAACAGCCCCGTCAGAATCTGCAAAATGAATATCTGTTCTTAACTCTACTTTTAAACTCACTTTCTTGAGCTTGAAGTCTGTCTACACTTTATACTGCTCCGCTTGGATGAGAGCTTCACAAAACATAATCCCTGATCTGAAAAATGAGTGCCATGACTGCTTAAAGACATTCCCATCCTCAAACACTTTAGCCACACAACCTGCATGATTATACCTCATAGGCTGACAGAAAAGTTCTTGTTCAACTCATTTACATGTATGGATTTTACAGCCACACTGGCTTATAGTGGTTAGTTCCACAAGTTTATCCTCTCAATCTCCAATTTCAATGCCCATCATTACAACTCGTTTACAGGTATGACTTTTACACTCACTCTGGCTTATGGTGGTTAACTCCACACGTTTATCCTTTCAATATCCAATCTCAATGCTCATCATTACAACTCATTTACAAGTATGAATTTTACAACCACACTGGCTTATGGTGGTTAATTCCACAAGATTATCCTTTCAATCTCCAATCTCAATGCCCATCATTACAATTGACACACATGGACCACAATGAAGTAATACAGTGAAAGTATGGCTGGCACTCTAAAGCTCAAAGAAGCTATAGTCAATACTATTTACATGATGATGATATGGATCTATTTGTAAATGAATATTTACATAAGAGAAGCTTTTATGTATTTATCTGCAAAAAATGTTTCAAAGATATTCATTGTTTCTACTCCTGTTTTAAACTTCCAACTGTTCACCTTTTAAATTTACTAATTATTTGTATCTATCCTTTATTTGAATAATTCACTAATCTACTTGCATAGGGTTTTGATTGATTTATAACTATATCTATCTTATTAAATAACATATATAAACAAGTGATGCAAGCATCGAGTTCCTGCCGAGAGGTAAAAGGCATGTAGCTATGAGCTAGGAAAAGTTTTTAGATAGTAGACAGGAATATAAATGTATTAAAAATAGCTAGAGAAGTTTGAAGTAATTTTTAGAAGTGCAGCAATGCATGGTGAAACAAAATTTACCATATTTCTTTTGTTTGCTTGTATGTCTATTTGAAAATAAAATTATGTTTAGTGTACTGTTGTAAAACACATGCTATGTTAATTAATACAATAGAGTTATTTTAGTTTATCATATCACAATATACAAGTGCTAATAGAAACAGTAGTGTTAGGTGAAAGATTGATAGGGGTAGCTCATATGAGTAAAAACTTTTGTAAGATTAGTGAATGTTTTTTTGGAAGATTGATAGGTGTAAGATTTAAATGCTATCTATGTAATATGATAAGATATTTTCGTGTATAGAACGATGTAATTATATTACAATAAATTGTTAGATGAATGAGTAGAAAGCTATTGATTTTATTATAAATAATATTTTAATATTTTTTATGTTATATGAATAAAAATTTGTGTTTATATAATAAAGAATAAGTAATTTGCAAAAATATAATAAAGAACCTTACTACCTAAGATTAAATTTGTGTATATATAAAATAAAATGTAATAATTTAAGTTATTAAAATGTAATAAGTGGTTTAAATATTACGATAAATTCATAGATTAAACAGTACAAAGGTATTGATTTTATTATAAATTAGATTTGAATGTTGTTAATGTAATACAAATGAATATTTTTTTGTGTATATATTTTAAACAAAAAATAATTTGAAAAGATATACAGAATCTTATTAGGTAAGATAAAATGTAGGTACAGTAAAATAATTTACATGTTTGTAGCACTTTGCATCCAAATTATCGAGAGAGGAGCATTTGTAACAATGCTTGAAGCATTGAAGTATACATGGATGCATGTATACATTTATCGATGTGCACACAATGCATAGAAGAGTGAAAAGCATCCTTGGCACCTGAGCAAGCCTGAAAGTGTGATGAGACTGAAGTTGCATTTGCAGTATTAAATGAAAGAAAACAAGAGAAATAAACTAGTTAGTATGAATGCATATATGGAAGGAAAGCATTAAAATATGGATCCATGTAAAGAGGTATGCATGCACGAATGTGTACATGTGTCCATGTAACTTGGTATGTTAAGAAGAATCTATATATGCCTGTGTCCATAAAGTTAGAAATGTTAGAAACAATTTGCATCTTAAACAGGAACTTTAAAAACATTAGTGACTGAAACAAAACGGCAATACATTAGTGTTTGTGGAACAAGTGTATAAAGTATATCTAACAATGCATTTGGATGCATGGACACATGTAAATATTTGTGAGATCTGAATATACATTATAGGCTTTGAGGAATTGTCATATGTGCTTTTAGGAATCTGTAAGAAACAGGATTTGGAAAAGACGTTTTGAAAAGAATAGAAAAAAATGTTTTGAAAGGAAGTATTGAATATAGCTCTATGTTGTGATAGTTATTTTCAAAGCCCTCAGTGTTTAATTGCATAACCTTGATATTTTCTTTATTTTTTCCTTTGGTATGGTGTGAATTTTGTTCTAATGGATGAAGGTATGTTTGAGCTATAGATAGATAAAGATATGTAAGGGTGGTAAAGAAGAATGAGCGATGTAAGTGCAACAAAGAGAAGGAATTGAGAGAATGATGAGATGCAAGTAAGGTATATGAATGCCTTATGGAAAGTATTAGGTATGGGAAGCAAGGATATGTGAAATTGGATGTAAGAATGAATGGAATGTAAATGATATGAATTTATCATTTTCGAGTTTAACGCTTAAAATTAAATGCAAGATATAAAAATTTGAATGAGTGAGCTGGATTGAGAGAAAAAAGGAATGCAAGAGATTGGTGTGATGCAAGAGAAGCATATAAATGGATTTTGAAATGTATTTGATTTGAGAAGAAACGATGTGCACGGGTGGAAATGGAAATGAGTGGATTCGATAGGGTATGAAGTGAACTTTTGTTCCAAGAAAGGGTGGAAGAATGTCTATTTTGTTATTGGTTATGCTTTTTAAAATCATCATAGGGCTGAGTGTCTCAATACAAATACAAAAGAAAGACTGATGCCCCATTTCTCACTCTCCTTTGGACTAAACAAAGTTCCAAGATCCTTGAGCTTCCTCGAAATGTGAGAAGAGAAGAATAGATATAAAAATACTGTTTACATTTGCAGTAACAAATTCCTTTATGATCTTACCCAGGAAGCAAAAAAGTATTATTATTTTGTTTCAAGTATTGAATGCAAATAATCTTAAACATTTGTAAGAATGCTTGAGGCATCTATGTATACATGGAAGCATGTATACATGTATCCATGTGCACACAATGCAAAGAAGACTGAAAAGCATACATGACATGTGAACGAGAAATTTGAATGGCAAACAGTAAAATCTAGTAGACATACAAATCTGTGAAAGCACATTGAGGCTCAAGTAGCATTTGCAGTAGCAAGTGAAAGGAAAACAGGGAAAACAAGCTATATATCAGCAATGCATATATCGAAGGAATGCATAAATATATGGATCCATGTAAAAATTTATGCATGCATGGATGTATAGATGTGTCCATGTAATTTGGTACACAGAGAACAATCTATAAATGCATGTGTGCATAAAGCAAGAAATGTCACGAACAGTTTGCATTTGAAACATATACAATATTGTTTTTTGAACAAGTGTATAAAGGATACGTAATGATGCATTTGAATGCATGCAAACATGTAAATATTTGTTAAATCTGATTACACATTATAGGGTTGAAGAAACTGTTATATGCGCTTTTAGGGATCTGTAATAAACAAGGTTTAGAAAAGACATTTTGAAAATAACTCTTGAATACAATTCTATGTTATGAGTGTTATTTTCGAAGCCCTCAGTGTTTATTTGCATAACCTTGATATTTTCTTCATCTTTTTCTTTGTTTGGTATGGTGTGAGTTTTGTTGTGATGGATGAAGGTATATTTGAGGTGTAGATAGATAAAGATATGTGAGTGTTAAAAAGAAGAATGAGTTATGTGAGTGGAAGAAAGAGAGCAAATTGAGAGAATGGTGAGATGCAAATAAGGTATATGAATAAGTTATAAAAAGTATTTGACATGGGAGGCAAGGATATGGGATGGTGGGCATGAGAATGAATGGGAATGTAAATGGTATGAATTTATGATTTGTAAGTTATATGCTTAGAATTAAATGCAAGAAATGAAAATTTCAATGAGAGAGGTGGATTTAATGAAAAAAGGAATGCAACACATTGGTATGATGCAACACAAGCAAATAAATGGATTTTGAAATGGATTTGATTTGAGAAAAAAGGACGTGCAAGGGTGGAAATGGAAATGAATGGAATCAATAGCGTATGAAGTGATTATTTCTTGCAACAAGGGGTGGAAGAATGTCTAGTTTGGTATTGGTTATGCTTTTAAAAATCATCATAGGGCTGAGTCCATCAATATAAACACAGGAAAAAGACCCATGTTGCATTTCTCACTCTCCTTCGTACTGAACAGGGTACTGAGATCCCTGAGCTTCCTCGAAATGCAACAATAGAAGAGTGGATATAAAAATATAATGATATTTATGGATAGAAGAGTCAAAATAGAAGACAAAGTGGAAGTTCTTATGCATATACTATGAAAAAAAAATATATGGAAGCTCATAAAACTGAGGACATGGAAATGTTGATGCAGTGGAGAACATTAAAAACATGGAGAGAGAAATATGTAGAGCTATTCACAGATATATGCATGGATGCATCAACAGACACATGAATACATAGAAAACAGAACTACATGGAGACATGGAGATATGAACACATGTATACATGGATGTATGCATATTTGCATATAGGCAACAGCACCAATAGAAAACCATATTTTGGACAATGGCTAGACAATCTGCTGAAATTGCTCTAGAAACTTAGAAGCAAATGCATTTTTGCTTCTGTCTACTTTCATTGTACATCTTAAATGGAAGTCGGGTTTTGCATTGCTGCAATGTATTTGTAAACTTTGATTATAAAATCATAGTGTAGATCATTTTAAGTGTTATCCATTCGAATCTTTCCTTGAAATACAAAGGATTCATGTGAGTCTTGGAGGCAATGCACAGCTGTCCTATAAAGAGAGCTTTGGAACCAGTGAGCTGTCATATATACATGGGTACATGAGTCGATAGATGCATATATACATGTATCCATGGAAGTCATCGATAGATGCATATATACATGGATGTGTGTATGCAATTCATAGGTGCAAATATACATAAATCAAGGTATACATGCACCCATAGATACAGCCATACATATATAGACAAATGCATAAAGAGATGACAAGATATATGCATAAATTGATATATGCATGATTGCATCTATGGATACATAGATACATTATGAAATGAAGAAAAAGACACATTTATATATGCATTTATTTTGAGAGTTTGATTCTAAATCCATATGCATACTTTGATTAAAACTGGTGGCTGAAAGTACATAATTCATTTATACAAAATTAATGCATTGAATTGCATCTGACTAAAGGGGAGGCTGTTTGGATTGCTAATTAGTCTTTGAATATATAACAATTAAAAGAGGTAAGTATAATTATCCCTGAGGACATTTCACATTTTGAACTTTCAATCAAAATGAATTAACAAAGTAGCAATCAGACCTAAAGAAGGTTCAAGGACTATGCTGATAGAAAACCATATTTTTGACAGTGGCTAGACAATCTGTTCAAATTGCTTTAAAAACTTTGAAGCAAATGCTTTTTTCGTTCTGTTCACTTTCATTGTACATGTTAAATGGAAGTTGGGTTTCGCATTGCTGCAATGTATCTGGATACTTTGATTATAGAATCATAGTTTAGACCATTTTTAGTGTTATGCAATTGAATGTTTCCTTGAAATACCAAGGATTCATCTGAGTCTTGGAGGCAATGCACAACTGTGCTATAAAAAGAGCTTTGGAACGAATGAGCAAGTGAAGCACAATTTTTTTTTGCTCAGATTGCCAATTTCACTATGTGCTTTAAACCTCTAAAGTAAGAGAAAACTGAAGAAAGGAACTATTTATTGCCTCAAGTAACTCGTTTGTGGTTCTGGGTACTGTAATTATTGTCCTCATAGGCACACATGCAAAGTATGGAACCATATAGAAAGCAAATGAACTCTTTAATAATCCCATGAAACACAGTCTTTGTATGCATCGATGTATACAGGTTTGCATGTATATATGTATACATGTAATTATGTATATATGTTAGACAGTATGTATTTGTGCATAGGTGCATAAGGATGGTATGTATCTTTAGATTTTAGAGTGCATAGGTAACATGCAGTTCATAGTCGTCTAGTTAGAGTAATATGATCACTTTGTGCATATTGGTATTTAATTCTGGAAGTTGATGTTTGCAAAGTTGTTTTTTTAATTTGGAAAGTGGTATTTAGCTGTTCACTTGATTGTCTTTCAAAGTGAATGCATTAAATAGAATGTGGATTTATCATGTAATGTAGATTTAAGTGACTAGAGATGCACTGTGATTACTTTAAGTGTTTCATGTTTTCTTATTCTGTAGATCTGTGTAGTCATAGGTGATGTTGTTGCTGTAGAGTCAAGACCTGGAACCGAGCTACTTGATACATGTAACCATAGGTACATGGATGTGGACATCTATCATGGTATCCATAGATGCGTAGATACATGTATCTATGGATAGATGTATTCATAGATACATTGACACATATATGGATAAATGCATGTGTACATTTGCACATAGAAACACGGATACATATATGCGTGGATGCATCTACAGGTAGAAGAATACATAGAAACATAGTTGCATGGATAGATAGATAGATGCATAGCTGGATACATAAATGCTTCAATATACATGTATGGAAATATCCATGGATTGCATATGATGTTGCATAGATACATATATCCATGGCTGCATGTGTACATAGATGCATGTATTGCAGCACACATGGATGGATGTATATTTGTATCTCTGGGCAAGATGCATGGTTGCATGTGAGGCTTGCAAAGTTTGTATATTTTTTATTACTGCAAAACAGTCCCATAAAGAGAGGTTTGGAACGAAAATTATGTGAACATGTGTGATAGTGAGAGTTTTTCCCTTTAACCTTGTTATATATTCAAAGAGTAACTAGCAGTGCAAACAGCGTTCCCTTTAGTCAGATGCCATCAAATGCATTGAGTTTGCATCAGTGAATTATGTACCTTCAGCCACTAGTTTGAATCAAAGTATGCATATGGATTCAGAATCAAAAGCTCTTTCCTGTGAACCCATTTTTAATTTGTCTATGCATTTGCCCGGAATGCTTTTAACCGGTAGCATTGACCAATCACATTTCGCCATTTAACAGATTACTTATTTTCTTGTATAGTTTGAATTTGGAGAGCTATTTTATATATTGGAAAATTAGCATATATCTATTTTTCTATTCATCCGAGTAGCTTTACAAATCATTTTTTTTTTTAAATTCGGGAAAATGTGAATGCATAAATTGATTAAATAAATTTAAGCAAAGGCATAGTTTGAAAGTTGGTGGCTAGAGGTACATAATCCATGAATATAGATTAGACGCATTAAAATATCAAGAAAATGTGAGCACAAGGCATGAATGCAAATTAAATGCATTAAATGACATT
>VDFB02274663.1:0-13953 GCA_007258455.2 Sequoia sempervirens
GTTGTGTCTCTACAATAAATTGTGTTTTTTGGTTCAAAATTTGGTTACTCCTTGTTTGATCTTTGAAGTTAATATAAAGCTCATACTTCTTCATGACAGTGTCACTGGTTGTGCAAAGGTACCTGGTTCTTTGTTACAAGGTGATTGTATTCATGATGTAAATGAGTTGCTTCATGTTATTGGCGACAAAGTGTTTTATAGTGTTGCATGTTGATGGACTTGAGAAATATAGAGGGAGTAGTGGTATGTGTTTAAACCATATCAGATGCACAATGATATTCTTGTTTGGTTCAAGGTATTTCATGTTTGCAACAATATATTGGTAAGAGACAACCTTTGGCTTACAGTGCTTCATAAGAGATCTTGTATCAAGTAATCATGTGTGTTTAGGGTTTAACGATGGTAGGTCTTTCTAAAACCATTAGCTATAATTTGCCAAAGTCTTCTTATCATTCTTGATAAGTGCTATACTTATTTTATGCAAAGGAATGATTGTAAATGATAAGAAATATTCATCTGTGGTTTGCTGCTCTTGGTTAAGGATTGAATGGGTATCTCTACATTTTGAATGTGTATAAATAAGGTGCTAGCGTGCAAATATCTTCAAGTGATGGTTATGATCATTTTGCAGTTTCTGTCAGTAATCTTTGATGTGGTCAAGTGGATAGTAATCATCTTTTTGATGCCTAATACTCCTTGACAGAAGTGATCTTGCTTAATAATGTAATATGGAGTGGTAGTTTGCTTCACTGAAAATGATAGCATTATTAGCCATGAAAATATCATATGAGATAAGGGCTTCAAAGGAGAAGGATAATCCTTAATAGTGAAGTTACATCATTAATCAAGTGAGAGAGGATTATCTCTGCCAGTGTCATGTCAGTAGTATACATTGTATTTCCTTGAGTGAATCTTGTCACTATGTAGTGTCAATCATGACAATGATATGTTTTTAAGTTGTTGTGTGAGACTCTTGTTTCAGGTATCTACCAACAATACTATGAATTTTTCTTAGTGCTTTCACAGTGATCTCGTTGAAAAGAGTTTTGTGGTTGCTTCTAGAGATAAGGATACATTGGTTAATGGTTTTTTTTTCCAGTCAATACTTTGTAACAAACAGTCTGCTGAGTATTGCCAGTTGCATAATGATTAGTGGTCATTTTTATAGTAGACAATGAACCCTTAATGTTAGTAATATAAATATTGGCATGTTGTCAGTTCTCTGGTAATTCTTGCAGTGGAGTGGTGAAGTATCATCATAGTACACACACAATCCTCTCTTAGTAGGACTAGGTGACAACTTGGAAGATGATTTGGTCATTTTTTTTTTCTGTCTATCCTTCCATCAGAGTATTGGTTTGCCAAGTCTCAGTTTGCAATTGTTTTAGATGGTAATATTGAACAATAAAAATGATATTGTTTTCTTTTTCTTCACTATTGTTCATTAGTATGACGATTTAACACCAAAGGTTGCCAATGTTCTCAGTGTTTCCAATGTGTTTAGAGGACCTCTTCTTACATGGAGTACTAGTGGTCTTCATTCTTATTCTCAGTGATAATATAGTTACAAATAATAATGCAAGTCTTGGTCACATTGATCTACTAGTATCTAACAGTTTTGGTCTAAGTGTGTTGGTGTAACAGTATGTAGACAAGATGCTTTTCTATAGAGCTTATTAGCAGGGGGAGTAATTGTTGTACAACCAAGGTAAATTGTCATTACTTTGATGATTAGATAAAAAGGAAGTAACTTGTTACAAAGATTTTGACATATGTCAATACACAGTGGAATGGTGTGAAGGTATCATGGTGTGTCAAAAGTGCCTATTGCATTTCATTGCCTAGTGACTAACAATTCAACTCTTGCTTGTGATAGTGTGGCTTGGAACTTGAACTTTAGATCATTTGATAGTTTGAATGTGATCTGCATCATATCAGTTTGATAGTGGTTTTTTCTCTTTTGATACAATAGTGGTATGCCTCATACTCAGTTTCATTAGTATGTGATAGTGGAATTGGTTGCTAAATTTGATCTTGAACTGTTATATTTGCTACATTTAATGCATTTTTTCAAGATAGTGCTTGTATGGCAGTTGAACCTACTAATCACAATGGTGTTAACAGAGATATTGCAAGTTTTCTCTCTATTTGAGATGGTGACAGTATGATAGTAGCAGTATTTTATACCAGTGCTCATATGTTGTTTTTGTTTGTCTAAAGGTTGAATCATGTTTAGGATTATCTTGGAATATTCATTTTTGGAAAGTGAAGTGACAAGGTTACCATATCCTTTTACAATGACATTTTCTACTAGCAGTGTTTTGAACTGTGATGCATGTTTTCTCTTATATTCAGTGTTTTGGAAAAAGGAGAACAATTGATCTCTTTGGTTGCATAGTTTCAAGGGGAGCTTTAAAGTTTACTCTTTATCCCCGGTGTTTCATTTTATTGCCATCAAGACTGGATCATTGCAATGATGTTTCTATTTGTGATTACTTCTGATAGTTTGAACCATGTATATATAGTAGAAGGTGACAAGTGATGCTAATTTTTGAAAGCTTTCATAGTCATTAGCTTGTAGGTGACATAGCTTCTTAAGAAGTGCATAGTTGATGCCTTGGTATATGGTTATTCATGCTGGTAATGATATTTGCACAATTCATAGAGTTGGTCTTTGTTTTTGTTGACTTGGTAATTGCTTTTGCACAGTTGGTGAACATTGTTTATGCAGTTGGTAATTGGTGCCTTGACTACATTGCATATAGGTTCAAGGCAATTGGTAAGATTGGTCATAGTGTGGTGATATTTATTGACAGTACCTTTATGCTTTCCTTGGTTCATGAATATCCTAGTTACTTCTTTTGCAATGCATAATGTATACATGATTGGGAAGTGATATATGGTTTTTTGGACAATATTCTCCCAACTTTGTTGACCCCAACCTTTGGCATTTTTTTCAAAAGGGGGAGAAGAGCATATATCTTTCAATACAGACGATATATTTCAGTACAGACGGTTCATACAAAAGGTTCATTTGGTGCTCAATTTCATTTGGTTGTGGTTACAGGTTTAGCAGTTGTTTGTTGATGCTTTTTGTGATGGTTGATGGTTTGAACAAGTATTCTTGGCATTTGTGGTTTCAAGATATTTGACATCATTGTCAATTGGGGAGTTTGTTGACCCCACCTTGGCATTTGTGTTTTGGCATTAATGTCAAATATGTTGCATTGATTTCACCATGTTTTGATATTAGACTATGTGGTAGAACATCTTCACAAGCAGGTTATGGCTAACACTTCCTTGTGTGGTCAATGGTCAAAAGGCACTTTATTATCTTTAAATTTCATCTTGAAGCTTAATGGTTTCATTGTATTATTTGTCACGGGAAATAAAATTCTTGTGCAAGTCAAAAAGGTTATGATGTGGGAATAATGTAAAGGGAAAGTATGTTTTCAAAGGTAATAAGTGGCACTGACATAATGAAGGGTTCTCAAAGGAATATCATTGATTTGGTCTTACTTGTAATGTTCGAAATAATGAAAGAAGCTTCGTGTGCCCTAAATAATTATTGTGTTTTTGCTAAAAATTGTGAAGTCTCTACTATGGCCACACTAGGGTTCTTGAAGAATTTTGATGAAGCTTGGAGAATAGTGGTTTGGCGGCAGCAAGGCATGAAGCTTGGAGAATGGCAGTCTGGTGGAAACAAGGCATTGTATTCAGTTTGTAGACTGATTTTGGGCATTAAGATGACCTTGTTTGAGTGCATGGTTCAAAGGTTTATTTTTGCACAATATTTTGGGTCTTCTTGATGCATCAACTACTTATAGACTATTTTCTTGGTTGGAATATCTTCGGTGAATAGGTAACAAGTGGTTGACAGTGACTTGTTGTGGGTTTAGTTCATACTTTCATATGTGTGTTTATTGTTTTGGTTTATACAATACCCTGTTACTAGGGCACAAGCTTACATGAATACATTGATGTTAATAAGGTGTAAACTAAGGTCTATATGTTACATTGGTGTGGGTTTCTTTTTTAGATTGTATAGCCAGTTTATACACAATGTCAACCATGCATTAAATGTTTAGTGGTTACATATGATGATGTTATTCAAAGAATGATATAAACAACAATCTAGCATATTAGAAACATATATACCACAATGATTAAGAGGTAGTTTAAAAGATGCTAAAAGACACCATAGTGACTCGACAGGTGTAGAAAGTTATGAGGTCAGTTTCAAAGGTTCCTTTGATGATTGCAATGTGTGACAAATGGTAGTATCATGAACATCTTTCAATGTTTATTGAAACAGTGTTTTCACACTATTACAAGTTCGATACTTTCACAGAATTATCATGTTCAATGTATAAACAAAATTCTGTAAAGAAGTTTTGCAAGCAATGTACAAAACAAATTGTATGAACTGATATATTTTTTATTTTAAAGATTCCAAGTAAATGAATCTTTAGGATATGAAATGTGTTAGTTTTGGGAAGTGAAAATGCTTTGTAGTGAAACAAAGGGATCCTTTGTAATTGATTTTTTTAGAAATGTTATATGAAGTTGTATATGATCATGTCAGTGAGGCAATTTGATCATTTGTAGCCAGTGAGGCTTGTTTTGCCAGTGATGCTCTGCTAGTGAGGCACTTTTGATTAAGCCAGTGAGGTGATTTTACGAGTGGTTTTTTATCCCTAGAGGATTTTTCCACTCATAAAAACAATTGTGTTATGGTGTGATTACTTCTCTGATTATCTTTGTGTTTGCTCAAGTATTTCACTTTTAATTGATATGATGTTGCATTCAATAAATGAATGTTTGAAACATTGAAATAACATGAACATAAAATGGTGCAAATTGATTAAGTCAAATTGAAGACCTATGTATACTTTTTGTGATGAGTCAAGTTTGATAGTTTTACATACATGATGTTGCACTTGATAGTTGAAATGTTCTAGTCTTGCATTTTATAAGGGAAAAGCCTTAAAAGATTAATTCAAGGTTGTTTGAAATTTGTCATACCACTTATTCACCCCCCCTCTCTCAATGGTATCGTACTCCAACAGTGTGGACTAACTACACTCACTGATATAGGTCATGTAGAGTCCATGAGTGCACATACAATGGCAACATCATCAAAAGCTTATGAAGTCCTGGTTGATAATTAATGAAGCCTTTGTGAGGGTTTGGTGAACTGTTCAGTTAAGAACCTATCCTTTGAATTGTGTGTCTACCTATACACCAAGATGACTAAACTTTAGAAAGGCCTTATGTATTTTTGGCACTATTCCCAAGGATGGTGCTACATTCAGGATTCTCCTGTGTAATTTCAAGCTTTCAAAGTTTAGTGTTTTGTTTTCAACATTAGGGTAATTAGGTTTTAGTCATCAACATAGAAATGCTTTACTAACATTGTGCAAAAACCATTGATCCAAAACAATTATAACGTTCTATTGTATGTAGAGGGGGAAAAACGCTCTAGGAAGATTTCCTCCCCTCAACACATGAAGCTTTAAAGGATATGGGCGATCAAAGAGAATAGAGCAAGGATATTCCTAAAGAATAATCGTCCCTGACACTAGTACCCACACCAGACATAGAGGAGACTTCCCACATACACATTAACATTATGGGTGATGCAGCAGTGGAAGACCCACGAGAGCATGTAACTTTTGAGTTCCCCATTGCCAACCAAGAGAGAGATACTACTTTGAAGAACATACCTCCTTCAATATTACTTGTCTTCTATGGGTTGGTCACATAGGATCCAGATACCTTCTTTTTTGAGTTTTATGTGCTATGCAAAAGTCATGATTATACCATAAATGCACATAGGATCAAACTATTTCTAGCAATATTGAAGGATGTTGTTCTAAGATGGTTTATGAGTTTAGGAAGAGATGTTGTTCCAAATTGGAATTCCATGAAGACAATGTTTTTAGAAAAGTACCACGATTACTATAGAGGTATAGAAAGAAAGAAAGATGACATATTCAAGATGTTACAAAAGGAAGATGAATCCTTGGAAGATTACATGGAAAGGTTTTAGTTTTTCCTTAAGAAATCCCACCAAAATAGACTCTCTAATGAGTCCTTAAAGTTGATAGTATTGAGAGGGATTAATGAGGATTGATTGGATGCACTTAACCTCATTGGGGTAGGATATATCTCTCAGGAACCATGTTGGAGCCTAAAATTTCATACAAATTCTGACAAAATCTAGGGCTCCAATAATGAAAAAGTTGATTTAAGAACTCATAAATGCATTTGTAAAAACTGCCTCAAGTGCCTACTTTGAAAAATCACAATTTGAAGCCTCTTAAGTTTCATGCAAAATCAATTTGCAAAAACTTTTATATACCATATGTGAGTGAGCACACCTATTTCAGCTTCCTACGATCAGTTTTGACAAAGATTTCAAAGTGCCAAGTCAGAGGGTTCAAAAAAGGTTTGTTGTCTACACAGTAAAATCTGCTAAAGAGGGGCAACTTTGGAGGACAATAATTATTAACTGGAATATTTTCATGATGAACCAATTGGTGCCTCAGATTCTTCCCACCTTAATGTGCTTCCTTGTTGATTTTCAGAACCCCAACATCTCATTTGGTATTTTTTCAAAACCAAAACCAAATGGATTTCACCCAGTTTGAAGACTACATTTCCAAAACAGCTGCAAAAGGGTCAACTTTGACGCTTGATATTTTATGAGGAAGAGGTTTTGCAAAAGACCATTTTTCATACATATTCATGGATCCTAAATGAAGCAATCCTCCAATTTATAGCTTGCCAGGGTCAGATTTGGTATTTTTTCAAGAAGGCAAGTTGATGGGTTCCAATTGAGTTTTGACAGGTGCAGTTTTTCAGAAAATGCTAAATGAGCAACTTGGAGCATTGATAGCTTTCAATCCTCATGACCTCATGCCAAATAATTTTGCATCCATTCATCCTATCATAACTCAACATGTTGGTGCATTTTCATGGCTCTGAGAGAAGTCTTGATCAGTTTTTCAAGGTGATTTTGGAGGCAACTTGATCTATTTTTGTCACAGTGCAAGATGTCAGAAAATAAATTCTGATAAATACCCACTTCAGTCTAAGATGTATTTTGGGTTTTGATGGAGTAATTTCAAGAAATAAAGTACTATGAGATCCAAATTACTTGGGGTTATACTCAGAATGATTTTTGGAAAAGAGACCTTTAAGAAGCGTTTTGATAGAGAGACTAAATTGGATGGCATCAACAAATTGAGACTAAATCATTAATTATCCAAGGGAGAGGATGATAATAGATGTTGATGGAGATCACTTTGAAGTTGTAGAATTATTTCTATCTAAAGAGTTGAGTAGTTTAGTAAAGGATAAAAAATAGCTCTTGAAATTCTTTCTTGGGTGAATGAGAATATTGTTGTTACATGGCATAACATCTCAATTGATTGTTCAAATGCTTCTTCATATTGGATCTAAGAGTTTCACACATTTATGTGTTGTATCAAAAATATTTGGCATAGGTAAATTGGGTGCTAGTCAATCAAATAAAATTCTAGTAATAGAAGAAGCTCCCAAACTCTACTCAAATGACTACCATTGCTATCAATTGAAGGATGGTATATCACATTGTTCCTAATTTATCTATTGTGACTTGGGTGTTCTTTTCATCCAATGTTAAACAAATTCATACTTCATATCGTCCATGGAAGATTTTAGGAAATGCACTCAAGAAAACTTACAATCACATATCTAATTTAAGAAAGGAGGTGGTTTCTACTAAAAAATATGTTTAAAAGAACTATTGAAATCTCCACGGAGGCACAAGTTGACTTAGCTTCTACAGAGGCTTTACCAGAAGCAGCAGACACTGGAGAACTTCAAGGACAAGCAGCAATACCTTGATCAAAATATATGCAACATTGAAGCATAGGCAAGGAGAAGCCATAAGAGGTAGTACCATTCTTCCACACACCTAGAATGCCATAAGAGGCAGTACCACCGGATTTGCATATTATACACAAAATAGATTTGTGAAAAGGCTTTGGAAATGATAAAAAATGCAAATGTTGTAAAACAAAAAATGAAGAGGAAATTGCGTCCTATGCCAGTACCCTCCATGCCTGTGCTAAAATGAGAATTGTGGATCACAATAAACACACATCAAAGTGCAATTGAAAGAGGATTTTTGCCAATTGTGGCCACCCTTTACATAGGGACTACTTTCGTTTCTACGATCTTGGAAGAATGATTGCGTGCTTTCCCATGCTCGTATGCACATCCATCATGTGCATTTGTCACCTCCAAATGGGATTTTAATAACCTAAATCAACACAAGTGGCTGAGAAAGGAAGTATTAGATGTTGAAGGCGCTAAGAAGATATGATGCATTATCTGCACAAATGATCTGGCACATTTTTTATGGAATTGCCATTGGCGAAGCAATGTGCATTTGAAGAACCTTGCATCAAAACAATTATAGGAGAAAATACCTTAGCGGAGCCATTTATTGTAAAATGCATTGATTTTGGCACAATCACAAGTGAGGAGTTGGAAATAGATACTTCAAATTTCAAATCAAGTTCCTTGAAGACAACACCTCCTCGTGGTTTTGCATTATGGTTTGACATTGCTTTTAGAGAATACACAATATCAATTGAGACAATCACCTAAAATCTTTGATTGATAACCCTTTATATGTGGATCTAAGTCGAAGTGATACTCATCAAAGAAATAAAACCAGTGCTCGAGTTCTAGTTTGAAGGTCATCGTCATCATGGTGGAGACATCTTAAAAGAAATTATGTGAGTATTCTAAGATATAAACGTACATCACAGGGATGAAGGAAGCAACATTAGAACAGAAGCACTCCAGATATCTCCTGCATCACCTCAAGAAGACCAATGAATCATTGTGGCATTGCAGTGGTTTCTCGCATCCCCATGAAGGAAAAATGAGATGGATGCGGTATCTCGGGGAAGTCATAAAGCCAAATATTTGTGGTGAATATCTCATACTTAAGAAAAAATTATTAAGATTACCACGTTAAAATTATTTTGGGGGACACATAATTTCTATCGCAGTTGTAATTTGAGGAGTAAGCGGTGGTTCCCGTAGTCCCACCAGCAAACCCTAATGCCTATGCGGGTGAGCGGTGAGCACTCTTGTGTTCCTGCTGGGGGTCTCAAATTTGCGTGTGGTGGTTGTAGTGAAGGTGAAAGAAGCAAGCGGGTGTGCAAAAAAATAAAAAGAGCCGAAAAAGTAAAATATAAAGTGAAATATTTTACAAATAGAGATATGTTCAAATATGGTGTTTCGTAAAAGGAAAAATTATTTTGGGGTAATAAATAAAAATGTGTGGGATAAGTGATTTTTTTTAAAAAAGGTGAAAATATTGATTCTATGAAAACATTTTCATCTAGGGGTGATTATTTCACCGTGTAAATAGAGTGAATATAAATATATTGGTGAAATATGAATTTGTAGAGAGGGGAGTAACGGAAATATATTTCACGGAAATGCAAATGAAACGAATTATTTTAATATAATCAAATATCTTGCACAAGAGACGAAAAAGCTATCGTTTTGGGGAATAAATATGAGTGTCGAGTATGTAATTTTGAAAAGTGAATTTTGTGAAATACATTTCACGAGGAAGTTAAAGAATGGGTAATTATTGTACCCAAGGAATATTTTGGGGTGAAATATAAAGTGATAAATTGCCAACAAAGGAATTGAAATTAAAGAACTGTGAAAGGCTTTATTTTCATGGGAAATGAAGATAAAGATGAAGATTAAATATTTTAATTTTCCAAAGGCAATTAATTAAATGAGGAGTTATATCAAATGGACGTGCAAAGGGTCATAACCCTAAAAATGCAATGTATATATGTTAGATGAAATTATATCATCAATAATTACAATTAGATAGTAGGTTAGAAAATCATCTGTACTAGTAGATCATTAGTATAGCATATTCTACCCATCCATTTTCATATCACAAGAATTCTGCAATTAATGTATATATTTTGAAGCAATATAATGGAGAAGACTGTTCTTAAATGGTGATCTATTTTCACTGTTCAACTGTTGTGTTGATTTTCATGCTTATATGATGTGCTGTCTCCAAAGTGATTCTCTTAAGTTATTCAAATTTACATAATTTTTTAGGATACATTTGCTATTGTTGTGTGGTTATTTTGATTGGTTTCTGGTTGGAGAGAATTAAACGTCATTTCAAATAATTCATTTTGATTGGTTCCTACCAAGGACTAAAATCCTTTTAAAGTGATTATTATGATTGGTTTCCCTCAGGCTGAGAATTAAAAGTCCTTTCATGAGATCACAGTAATTTAGGAAAATATCACTGGGATTACTAAAGAAGAGTACAATAGCTTACATACCTGCATGTTTCTACAAGGTACAAACATTCAAAGTTCCCAACAAGTTAGAGTTAAGTTGCAAAGTAGACTTACCTATCTTTCAAATCTGTCTCCATTATTATAATCCACCCATCAACTCCATTCACCCAATAGATTAGGCACTGGTCAACTTTAGAACATTTTTTACAAATTCAACTCACATTCTTGATTATTCAAACACTTTCATTAGGAACTAGTAAGTAAGCTTTGCATCTACTTCACACCCGCGTGCCATAGTGAGTAGATTACTCAATTTAGAAACCACATTCACACCTTAAATCTACCATATCATTCAGGTACACTCGCCTAGGTCTAGCAGAGCCTGAAGAGTAGGAGGTGACCAATTAATGTTTCCTCATTCATTGGCCAAAAATGTATTAAGAGATTGGCACCCTCTTATGGTCTAAAAACTTGCATTTTTGAGACCCAACACACCATTTGAGAAAATCTGCAAAGCATACAAGAAATATTCAAGGTCTTTCACCAAGAAGATTAGAGGAAACATGACATCTTCCATCAGCAAACCATCCAATGGAGTCTCTAGAGTTGAATTGAGCAATATTCTATCAAAGACAAAGGAGGACATTATCAACCATTTGGCAACACAAGTAGACACCCTCCATGTGAAAAACAAGAAAGAAGAGGTAGAAGCGGCCCTTACAAAATACTGCCCACATTGTAGTCAAAGAAGGACTAATTATGCAAGAAGGTGGAAAGTATCTCTAAAGATAAGTAGGGGATATTAGACTTTCATGCATTGGAAGGTGAAGATGAACAAGTATTCTACATATCTCAAAGGAAACCATGGCAGCCAAGAAAAGGTATGCCTCAAGATCCTTTGAAATAACATGTCATTTCCTAGTAACAATGCAAATTTTCCTAGTTGGAACCCTCAATCTTGGGCTAGTATGCAAAACCAACAATGGCTAAGCCTCAATCCAATTGGAATCAACAACAATAGAACATGTGGCCATCACAAAATTACCAAGGATATAACTATATAATTCTTAATGGCCACCCAAAAAAAATCAATGGCAACCTTAGTGGCAAAGAGGTCAACAATGGCAAAATCAAAAGATGAATTATCAACAGCCACACCAACCCTTGTAGCCATAATAACAAGCCATTATGCCAAACCCAACAAATCCAACACCACATCCACCTAGAGCACCTCAGTTGCCAGCTCAACCTACACCTAACCTCAATAATAAGCCTGTTTAGTAGGCTTCTACTAACAAAGTTGTTTAATACCCTAATTATGGGGTTAAGGTGAGCAATGTCCACCTCAGATTAGGGAAAATGTTGGTTGGGTCTTCATCTCCTCACATCACTGAATTGGTTGTTGAGGAACCCCCAACAAAGACCTTGGACAACTAACCGAAGGAGACTGAGTCAAATCAGGTTAACCCAACTAATCCAAGTCCAAAGCCTCCATTCCCTGAAAGATTAGCAGTTCAAAGGCATCAAACAAAGTTGAAACTAACCTATTGGGACAACTTAAGGATGTTTACATCAAAATACCCCTAATCCAGGACATTAAGGAAGTTCTTATCTATACTAAAATAGTGAGAGAACTATGCCTTAAAAATCTAGGCAAGAAGCGAAAAGACCCTCATACTATACATGTCTTAGGAAAACTTGCAAACATTATGTTGGGAAACATAACTGTCCCCAAGTATGCAAACCCTGGGAGCCCTATAGTGGATGTCAAGATAAATGCCACTTTCATTCAGAATACCTTGATTGACTTAGGAGAAACTATTAATGTGATGACCAAAGAGACAATGAACTTGTTATAGTTAATAGAACTTAGACCTACACCTATTGTGCTACAATTGGTAGATAGGTTCACAATAAAACCTAAGGGTATCATTGAGGACTTGGTAATAACATTGGATTCATCAGAGTGCCCTATGAACGTTATGGTATTGTAGCCTAAAGCTAATCTTGCAGGCTATCCCCTCATTTTAGGAAGACCTTGGTTGGCAACAACAAATGTCTTCATAGGTTGCAGGTTTGGAAATGTGACTAAAAAAGTAGTCCTTTATCCAGTAGCCTAGCCACATGCAGACCTAGAAAAAACCATTTGGCCTGCTCTAGATGAGGAAGATCAGTACTCCTTACAAACCTTGATGACTATTGAATGAAACCCCCTGTTAGAGAACCAAGATGAAGATGAATTGATAACAAACATCATGTAAAATAACTATGGTATGGAGCTGCAACATCATTACTATCTAACATGTATGCAAGATCCTCTACAACATATGATCCCTACCATTTCATCTGAGTTAGTTTCCCAAATTTTCCATACTTTATTACCAAACCAATGTGTTCCAAACATAGCAGGACTTGACCTATCATATGTTAAAACAACAACATTGAATTTAGAGATAATTTTGGGTAAAACATTAAATGTTAACAGTCAAATAACTGATGTACAATAGACCTCACTGGTGAATGTGTTGCAAGCATATGCAACAACCTTTGCATGGATTATCATGACATGAAGGGGATAGATCCAGACTTGTGCATGTGTAGGATTTACATCAATGATGGTTTTAACCAGTTAGGCAACCCCAAAGGAGGATAAACCCTACAATATGAGATATAGTCAAATTAGAATTGTAAAAATTGTTTGATGTGTGCTTTATCTATCCTATCTCTGATAGTCAATGGGTGTCACCCCTAATATTTATCCCTAAAAATGAGGAAAGTGGAGAGTGTGTGTAGACTACCAAGAATTGAATGTTGTTACTAGGAAAGACCACTTTCCACTCCTCTTCATTGACCAAGTACTTGATTCATTAGCAGGAAAGAAGTAATTTTCCTTTTTGGATGGATTTAGTAGCTACAACCAAATTAAGATTTCCCTAGAGGACTAGGACAAGACAACTTTCACATGCCCTTGGGGCACACATGCTTATTTGTCTTGCCCTTTGGGCTATGTAATGCGCCAGCCACCTTCCAGAGGGCAATATTGAGTATATTCTCATACTTTGCACATGATTCCATGGAGGTTTACATGGATGATTTCACAAATTATGGGAATACATATGATGAAGCACTTGGAAATTTAGAGAAGGTACTAAAAAGGTGTCAAGAACATAACCTATCCCTGATTCATGAAAAATACTTCATGATGATGACTGAGGGGATTGAATTGGGATATTTTATGTCAAATGAAGGGATTCAATTGGACCCAAAAAAAATTGAGGTGATATCAACACTCCCTATGTATCAAAGAAAAAAGGATGTTAGAATTTTCCTAGGACATGTTGGGTATTACAGGAGATTCATCTAAGACTTTAGCAAAATTACAACCCCACTATTTTTTTTATTATCAAAAGATGTAGAATTTGAATGGATAGCTACTTATCAACACTCCTTTGAAGCACTCAAGGCAACATTAACCAAAACCCCTGTCTTGAGAGGACCAATTGGAGCTTACCTTTCCATATCTATACAGATGCTTTTGAATTTACTATAGGAGTTGTGCTTGGATAGAAGAAAGGCAACAAAGAGTATGCCATATATTACATTA
>VDFB02274664.1:0-140764 GCA_007258455.2 Sequoia sempervirens
AAACCATGCAAATCTCTTCTCTTCATAAACCTTTACCAATATAATCATTATTACCATTTCCTTGCATTAAGGGAATGCCTCAAAACTCTGACCTACACTTAAGATTTCTCTTAGGGACAACAGACTTGAGATTTTTGACTCTATAGCAGAGATGCATTGCTCGTGTTGCTCAACATCACCCAAGCCACCAAATGCAACAAAAATCCACCACCCAAAGCAATAGCCATTTGAGAAGGCACATCGTTACTTTCAAATTCGGGACCAACCACATAGTGCAGTGGACGTGAATGTTTTTCCCCTAACAAGATTTCACAAATATATAACAAAGATGCGTCCAATAGAGACAGCAGACTTAAGATTTCTCTTAATAATCTCAACTATGATACCTACATGCTTACCATCGATAAGAGACCAATCTTTAACTGCAATCTAAGAAACGATAAGCTTCAGATCTTTGGTGAAGACATAATCATTATCATAGCTATAATCAATTTTGTGAACTGTTCTGCGAGCTCACTTAAGCCTGCACATGGTCTCAAGACTGTTTGCAAGTCTACTTGATTAGAGAAAATGGCTATAATCGATTAGCAATGATCATGAACAGAAGTTCCGTGTATTTCTCAGTCACAGTGGGCAGCAAAATAATTTGTGACGCAACTGTATGATAGATTTGATTCATTTTGAATCAACGGGATGATGTTACTATTAAATTTTGGTGTTAAGTTTGCTTCCAAAAATATATTACAGAGCTTTTGTCAACTAATTAGTCACTATAATGGGTCCAACTCATCTAACTATCGATACATGTTTTCTAATGAAAATATATTGCATATTGACTCTATGTTCGATCATGTTTTTTGATGGATCAAGATGCATTATTAGTTCTTGGGCAAGTTTGATATTGATTACCTCCATCAAGAGAATCAAACCCCCTCTTTTCGACTTTATCTCCCTTGCACTAACAAGTTGTGGAATATAAGGTATTAGTTATGAGTTATGTGCAACTATCTATTTAACAATTAAATACATGATATCGTTATAATTAGTTGGCAACAATATGAGAAAAATAAAAAAAGTAAATTGACATAATAGGATAAGTTGACATTAATTTTTTTTAATTCTTTTGACTTATTCACCATCAATGTGATCTCATAAAATGAACATGATAGTTTTGATTGCCCTTTTTATTTTGCAAAAGATGAAAGTCTTTTTTGTCATTGTTTTTGGCCTTAAAATGACCCAAATTATATTTTCTATGCTACCACTGGACAAAAGTAGCCATCAAATAAATAGATTTTGATATTATTCTCATTACTTTTCTATTTCTATGTGTATATCACTTATCGACTCATGTTTCTAATAAGCTTGTGAATATAAGCATGTTCACAAGTGCAGTTGATTAAAAAACATAGTTTAATGCTAAATGGTTTCTCGGTTGCTAAAATTAAAAAATGGAATTTAGTAGCAAATAACTACCTTGTATTTTTGTGTTATCAAAACAATTGGGTAGTTATTGATGACCAAGTGATTCTTCAATAGAGTGTCTTTGTAGATTGATTATTTGTTTACTATTGTAAATGATAAGTGTAATAATGACTTAACTATTGGTTATTGGCAACCAAGTGAGTCCTCAATAGAGTGCCTTTGTAAATTAATTGATTGATTTTTGAATGGTTGAAAGCATGGTTGATGATAAACTATTAAAGAACTAGAAAATATTAATTAGTGAATTCACCTTACCATGATTATGGCTTGAAAAAATCATCAAAAAACTTCTTGATTGGAATTGGAAAAAAAAAAATGTTATCATTACATACATGTCATTCATAATTAGATAGTCCCATCACTTATTGAATCTACTCTTTTATAATCTACAATTAACTTTTCTCAACAATCATTCATCCACCATAAGTCAATGAAAGAATATTATTATGGTAGTACCCGAATTGTCAAAAGCTACATTGGAACAAGCAATCGCCAATGAAAAAGACAAGAGTGCATCATTGTTTTGCCTTATTTTATTGACCATTTCACTAACATCAAAATCCCCTTCTGGATCAAATTTCAATCTTGCGCCATAAGGCATGAAAGAACGAGCAACTTATCCCCTATCAAAAATATCATATGGGATCATGTACATTCAATACAAGCTACATGAAATGCAATTCATTGCTTAAGCATTTGGAAAATTGTGTTGAACAAATTCCTAAGGATCCTTGCTTGAATATTTGGAAAATAACAAATTCCTAAGGACCTTGAATGGAAAAAAAGGCAATGGGAGAAGAGTGGATACAACATTCATTTATCTTCTCTATATCATTAGATTTAAAAGTGTCATGCGTGCAAACATTAAGAACCAGAGAATTAGTCTTTCATGGTGTAATGGGAATAAGACATCAATGAGATACTTCTTTAATTTCATATTACATGACTTCATGTGACAACATAATCCTTTTAGAATGTGAATTGTCTTTAAAAAACACATTTGAATTTTCTGCACAAGATTGTAACATATTTAGTTTGAAATGAATTTTATCATAGGCAAGAGTATTTTTACGATGCAAATAACTCTTAATACTTTCTTTATTAATTGATTATGAATACAACATTCATGTATCTTCTCTATATCATTAGATTTAAAAGTGTCACGCGTGCAAACATTAAGAACCAGAGAATTAGTCTTTCATGGTGTAATGGGAATAAGACATCAATGAGATACTTCTTTAATTTCATCTTCCATGAGATACTTCTTTAATTTCATCTTCCATGACTTCATGTGACTACATAATCCTTTTAGAATGTGAAATGTCTTTAAAAAACACATTTGAATTTTCTACACAAAATTGTAACATATTTAGTTTGAAATGAATTTTATCATGGGCAAGAGTATTTTTACGATACAAATAACTCTTAATATTTTCTTTATTAATTGATTATTTTCTGATTAATGTGAAGGCTGCAATAAGATGTAACTATTAACATTTTATAGTCTAAATATTATACACACACTTTAGATTGGAAAAATTGTTGTATATTATTAATTACTTAACAAGTACAAAGACTAATAACCATTTAACAAACTCTTGCTTGTGAACTAATGACAAATATTCCACAAGTTAACCAATTAACCATTATAAAAGCAAATCATTGGACCCACACCAAATTAACTTAAGCTTTGTGAATCATAAATTATCTACTCAATCTCATTCATCACAATACCATGATCCTTGCCACCCATAATCCTTGGTGTACTAGATATCGCCACCCATAACAAGGTAACAAATTTTATCCATTAAAAATGTTATCACTGGGGCCAAACCAACCTAAACTAAACAATGTGCATCCCATGTAAGCTACTCCATAATCTCGAAACTAAGTTATGTGCATCCCATGTTAGCTACTCAATAATCTTGAAACCAAGCTTTGTGCATCCCACGTTAGCTACTCCACAAGCTCATATACCTCAAAATACATGTCCTCCTTTCTTTTTTTTCTTTTTTTTTTCTCTCGTTCAGTTAATGCCTAAACCTCTTAAATTTGATACTCTAATAGGATATAGAACTTCGATAGAATTTTGTCAAATAGAACTTCGATAGAATTTTGTCAAATGTTGTG
Organism: Sequoia sempervirens; assembly: GCA_007258455.2. Lineage (NCBI taxonomy): Eukaryota > Viridiplantae > Streptophyta > Pinopsida > Cupressales > Cupressaceae > Sequoia > Sequoia sempervirens. The sequence goes on from VDFB02274664.1 coordinate 3,616, forward strand.
TTTGCAACTGCCTTGTTTGACTCTGCATACAAGCTCATATACCTCAAAATACATGTCCTTGAAGACCTGTGCAAGAGCACACAGGCGGACAGGTGATCAGCACCACCCAAAAGAATTATTGATTTGTTTTCTGCAGTTTTGGATTTTTATTTTTATTTTTATTTTTTTGGTTTTCTCTCGTTCAGTTAATGCCTAAACCTCTTAAATTTGATACTCTAATGGGATATAGAACTTCGATAGAATTTTGTCAAATAGAACTCCGATAGAAATGTTGTGTTTGCAACTGTCTTGTTCGACCTGTATGCAGAGTGCGAAGCATAGCCAGAGTACATAAACCATTTGACCCAGTGCTGATTGCAGAATATGCACAAAATGGTTTGGTCGTGAAAGCTTTAAAGATATAGATCGTCAACCAATTTGATTTCCATCTACAAAATAACATTATTAGGTTTTATAGTGTTTGATGAACTTCAGGGGAAGATCATAGGAGGAGAACGATAACATTATGATTGGAAATGAATGTTTGAGGATGCCTTTGCATCTTAAATGAAAGACAAAGAGTCGAAGCAAGTGGTCACGGGTTTAAGAGAAGAGGTAATTTTTTTAATTCAAGGAAAAAGAGACAAGGGGGCATTGGGAAGCTACATATTAAAAGACAAATAAAGTTTCAGACTAGAATAGGAAACTGAAGGGATGCGGGCCCTTTAAAGATTACAATTTAGTTTTCAAACTATAATCTGCATAGGAAGGTGGTGAGTCATGCAGTGGAAGGAGGAATGTTAGCAATTGAAGAAAGAATAGGCGCATTAATTGAATTTTTGTTTATATTGCTTGCAAACCAATTAACTATGGGGGTAGTCAAAGAATAGGAAGCGGCGCCATCTTGGATTATAAGTGCATATTTCAAATCAAACAAAGAGGGGAGAGACAGCGTGGTAAAAGAGAGGTCGCGCCCCTACATAGAGAATGAATTCTTGCTAAGTGTGAGAGGAGGGGAGCAGCACTAGTATTTGAAGTTGAGCAGATATGTGAAAAGTGGATGAAGAGGTTGAGAATATTGAAGGGGATGTGTTTGAAATGGATTTCAATCTGAACTAAATTAAAAATGTTCAGGTAAAAAGAATACAAGTGCGCATGATTGGGAAAGGTCGTGCAACTTAAGAAAGGAGGCAACATCAAAATCAAAGAAACTAGCAAATCAAAAAGGGAAACCCAAGTCAATGATGAGAGAAGATAAGAAATGTTAAATTGCAGATTACGGTGAGTAGATATAAAGAGGGCTTACAGTGAGCAGATATAAAGAGGGCGAGCCATATGTTATGGCGATTGAGACTTGATGGATCGAATTTAAAAGGCAGTAGAAGTCTATGAGAATGGTGGAAGATTGCATGTGTGAAGGGAAAAGCTAGAGTGAAGGCTATTGTCCCAGAACAAAGAAGGAATATGACCTATGAAGGATGAGGCCATTAAAGGCTAACCATTGTAATTTGTATTTGAATTAATGAAATTAGAGTTTGCCTGCGGTGTTATTTGTTTAATGATGAATTGAAGCAATGTTTTTTTCTGAGAGTTTGTTTTGCATTTTGAGTTGGTGAGTAGAGGGGAGAACCCTCTTACATCAAGACCTATAGCATTCCACCACCCCAAGGGTATGAAAAGGTAGCAGACCAAGTAGTAATATTTTCACAAATCTATATACACTAGGCATCGTTCTTTATAATCCATTCATCATTGCATAATCTTGACAAAGGATGATTCTTGATAATGCCATACTTGCTCTACATTGCTTTAAATCCAAATTATCCTTAATAAAGGAGTGCCTACACTTCATGAAAACCCTAAAATTTAAATTAAAAATAAACATTGAACATTAAATCTCAAACCTGACCAAGACTTGGTCATAAATTAATTACCAAGCATTAACCAATGATAAGTTCAACAATAAATAAGCAACACAAAAAGTGTGATGACAAAACATTATTGTTAACTAAAAATGATGAGCGTGTTACATATTTGGTAATAAGCATTTTTTAGTTCCTATAGGGTACTATTGCAATCATTTGATTTTTTATTTTTTTTTGTTAGAATGGCCAATCACATTGCATAATTTAAATATATTTCTTTCTATTTCTATAGTTTGCATTTTATAACATATTTTTTATATTTAGAAACTATTATTTATCTCTTTTTCTATTGGTCAGAGTAGTTGTACAATTCATTTTTATTTTTAAAAAACATGAAAAATTATAATTTTGGCTAAGGCCATTATAATTAATGCAAAATGTCACTAAGACGCAAAACAATTATGGCAAGCAATAGAAGAATTATGAGGGAACCCTCCATACCCGTCTACGAAACGATTGTCGAGCAGTTGGAGTGACATAGCGATTGGGCTTATTCTCATCCTAATATCATGCGTTGTGCTTGACATAATTTGGAATCTCGCATTTGTTATTGTTGTTGTCAATTGTCCAGCAGTTGGAGGAGCGGCAGAGCGATTGGGCTTATTCTCGTCCTACTTTCATGTGTCATGCTTGACATAATTTGGAACCTTGCATTTGTTATTGTTGTTGTCGTCGTGTTGATTTTGAGTAGGGATGAAAAACCTAACATGCCTATTAAGGTTTGAGAGGTAGGTTATGCACTACAATGCCTGTTGCACATGATTTGTGTCTACTTCGAGTACAGAAGGAAACATAGCAATAACCCGAGCTAAGACCCTCTAGAATATGTGGACGAAACCATTGTCATAAACTTAAAAGCATGTGGCCGCCAATTTGCAACAGTAACCCAGTTTTTTTAAATTGCCAAAGCATACCACCCAAAATTTTAAAAACCATTTTCTCCCCCTCTGCCGAAGAGCTCTATTTTTCTTCTTTGTCAAACTCCCACCTACAGATTTTTAGTAGCATTTTTGTTATAAAGTTTCTACAAGAAGGAAGATTCTTTTAGCTTGTCTACTAAATTTTTTGGACAAATATAGCGGTCTACGAGAGCACCAACCAAAACCTCAGGACCATTTCTTACCAGAGAAGAGAGCAGGATGCCATCATTCAGAAGATAAATAAAATACATCAAAAGCTTTCTCAAACACATAAGTTAAATAAAGTACATCAAAATCTTTCTCAAACACGTAAGTTTTTTAAACCCTAGCTTTGATCTTTTGTTTTTCTTGCTATATCAGCAAAATTATTCATCTATTGTAGAACATGATATTTGGCAACAAAGTTGTGAATGTTGAGTTTTGTTATTAAAAGGGCTTATTTCAATCCCAATTTTACTAAACCAAGTGGCTTTCCTGTGTAAGTTTGGTATTCGTGATTGGGTCTAGGACAACATTTTCGAATTGACAACTTAAAGTTGGGCATATCCACAAGCATATCTCGCATATCTCGCTTGAATGAAAATTTGGAGCTAAAACATATGATTTCCATGTTGTTTTAGGCATGCATTGCTTAGCAAACATTCAGAAATCATTTAATGGTGTTTAGGAATTATCTACTTTCAAGTATAGGAATTAGCAAAGTCCACTCACTAACTTTACATTTTCTGTTATGCTCTTAAATTTTGTAAAGTTGTTATTTTCCTTATGAGTTAAGAAATGTTTTGAGTTGCCCTCTGACAATACTGTGGTAAGTTTCATTTGGCATGGGTCATAAATTCTAGTTATGAACCATGTGCACACGACATATTAATTGTCATGAATTGAATGATCCTTCTACCTGAGCTAAAGCACATAAGATTGAGGTCATCAATATGAACTACACATCTATATTCAGATCCAATTATTAACTTATCTTTCCTTTAAATCTTGGGTTTATAGTATGGTTCAAGTTGTTGATTTCTCTCACAGATGGAAATTAGGTGTTTTGTGTGCTTTGTTGCCTGAATATTTACGTTTTTTTCTTTTCAATTGAATGGTTATTGGTTCTTAGTTTTGATTGAAATTTGTTTGGCTTTTAATAACTGGCTTGCTGGTTGTATTCGCTTTGTCTTTGTGGGTTTGATGTATGCAAAGTGCTTTTCCATTTTAAGTGAAAAATTCATTATTGAATAGCCTACCAACAGTCATTTGTTGCACTGAATAAGTGATCATTTTTATAGTTTATTTGGAAGTGCTATTAATCTCCTTTTCTAGTTTTCCTCCGAAATAAGCATAGATGTTGTGTGTTTGATAATTCTTCCCTTCCAATTTACAATGTGTTTGTTAGTTCTTCCTTTCGAACTTTATCTTTACTAAGTGAATGCAACATGGCCCATAAGGGTTTTAGGCTCTGATTAGTTGCATGATTATAGTTTCAAATATACTCTTAGCATTTGATACAATTGTTGTTGTTTTAATGAATTTTTAAATTATTTTTCTTTTAGTAAACTCAGAGAGTTATTTCAAGCAAGAACATGACCCAGGTGAGGAATGTTATGTGACTGATTGAGTTTTAAGCTTTGTTAATTGTTAAATTGAGTTTTCTTGCTTTTTTTTAATTTTTCATTTATATATGTTGTATTTACTATTTTATGATGCATTTTGTCATTCTTTTCCATGCTCTAAGAATACTATCTATCATGCACAGAAGAGATGAGCTAAAGCTGCCAAAATCAGGGACAAATATCCCGATAGAATTCCAATAAGGTTTTTAGTTGTTAAAACTTTCCAAGTGTTCTACAATTTTAGTATGTTGAAATATGGAAGCTTTGAACCCTGGTTGACAAGACAGCCAAAGGTTTCCATTGTAGCCACTAGGTATACAGTTCTGAAATTAATGAAGTTTGAATCTGACTAGTTCAAGAGATTTGTAATTTGTCAAGGGTTTGTGCACTTTTTATTGCCTGGTGCTGTATTCTATTAATGTATATCTTTAGTACGTTGAAATATGGAAGCTTTGAACCCTGGTTGACAAGACAGCCAAAGGTTTCCATTGTAGCCACTAGGTATACGGTTCTGAAATTAATGAAGTTTGAATCTGACTAGTTCAAGAGATTTGTAATTTGTCAAGGGTTTGTGCACTTTTTATTGCCTGGTGCTGTATTCTATTAATGTAAATCTATATTTACAATTTGATTGTTTCAGGAGATTTCTATAATTTGCCAAGGGTTCGTGCACTCTTTATTGCCTGTCCCTTTATTCTTCTATAGCTAAGTTTGCCATACTTTGAGCAGACCAATAACATGTTAATGACTGGCTTTAGGAGTTTTTGCTGAAAAATATAATTAGGACTACATTAAAGCATGGAGGCCTTAAAAATTTCTATAAGATTATTCTTATGAATGTATTCACACTCTCAGCGGGCATAACTTTTTGTGCACTTCTTTTTACGAGTATATCTTGCAAAGAAACGGTTTGCTGCTGCAACTGTTTTAATCAGATCAGGCACAATTTAAGTTTTTCAAATCTAACATTGTGTATTTTTTATTTCTGGGGCTTCCCAAGATCTTCTATTGTTAAACAGACAACTGGGAAGGTAGGACGGTTTTTTCTTTTGCAGGAATAGTGCACCCTTGTAACCCCATTCTTATTATTACCCTGGTTCAAATTTCTGTGGAGGACTAGTATTAAGCTATAAATTATCTTGTGGGTGAGCTTGTTGAATGAATGAATACAGTATTTATCATTTTGTGTCGACAATTGCATTGAATAATATTTAGATTCCTTTATTGGTCAAAGCTCAACAACCATTGTTGTGACCTTTGACAAGCTTCTATCTGATCTGCGTGCATAAATGGTTTACTGCATTGCATAAAAGCTCTTGAGTGCAACACTGTTGGTTGCCAAACGTCACAACCAACATAACTACAAGTTTGCAACACTGTTGGTTGCCAAACGTCACAACCAACATAACTACTAGTTTTTTATCCACTTCCTACTCTGAACAAACATGCTCCACACTCACCGGCAGATGCCATGTGTCACTTGTTTTATATATGGCAGTGTGTAGTAGCATTATAAGGAGGGGGCGTGGGACATGTAGAATTTGCATCCGTAATGCCTAGATGATAACCTTTTACAAAATTTATGGGTTTAATTGTAATGGTATGGAAGTGCATGCAATCTATGCAGACAAACAAGAATTTAAACATCTAAACTTCATATTACACGTCGTTTTGTTCGTTTTGTTTTAATTCTTTTTAAATTAATTAATATAATATCTTTGAATTTTGATAACCACGTAGCATTCTTAAGAAGTGAATGAATATGGAAATATGTTTGAATAATGCCCAAGTTCATATTCTAAAAGATAATATCCTCAACTACAACTAGGCACTTTGTACAAACCATTCTTACAAGATTTTCTTCTCTAAACTTCCCAGCAGATATGGGGAAAGCAAATAGTTTCTTTTATCGGAATAAGAAAAGAATAGATACAGAGATAGGAAAAAGAAGAAGACAAAGCAACTACAGATCAGTCTGTTTATGAACAGCAACAGTTACAAACCTAGGACAGACCTTGTATTTCCCTTCACATGTGTTAAAGCTGACTTCTTAATTGTTACTACATGGGTTAATAGTCATAATTATAATAACAGCAATGCTGGAACTAAAGATGGGGAATGCAGCTGCAAGCATCGTCAAAAGCAGGACCATTCACTCCAATGGTTCAACATACATACTCTATAATAGAACAACTAATTTGACAACAAACCAAGATGTATGCAATCCAATGCAATAGTTATTCCAATTTTCTTCAAAAGATAAAGGTACCTGCAACAATATTCTTCAGAAGTTCAAGGAGCCTCCAAAATACGACAGTGCAAGGCTCAACCCACCATGTGGGCAATCCAGTACAGAAGTTGGACCAATTTTCTTCATAGGTAAGGTACCTACCATGCAGGCAATCCAATACAGAAGTTGGACTAATCTTCTTCATAGGTAAGGTACTTAGACCAATTTGATTTACAAGGTGAAGTAACCTGCAAAATATGATAGCATGATGAGGGTGTTAGGCTCGCTTTGACAGTGTCTAAACAAAAGCCTCCTTTCACAAAACCATTCAAAGCACAATTCAAATGAAGTATTCAAATTCTTGCAAGAGAAACGAACGTTTCTTAAGGAATCGCACATAGAAGTAGACATTCATTTTGTATGGTTATTTCAACATTTTTTTTATTAATGATCAATGAACATGAATCTAAATAGATCTCAGTAAGTTAGCAGAGACACACCTACCTCAAAAATGATGTAGTAGGAAACTACAGGGAACTTCCCATCCACACAATCTGAACTTCAAAGAAAATTTATCACATATTGAAATCATTCAAGTGAGAATTTGTGCATAATTTTTTCTTTATTGAATTTTGCGTATAAGTCTGTGATGGTTGTGCTAATTAGAAGTAGCAATGGCTAATCGCTCTGGGTAGGAGTCAGTTCATGCATCAAATACTAAGCACTATAGAAATGCAAGGCGTGCACTTTTATTCCTTTAAACTAACTAATCAAATTTGTTCTTTGAATGCTAAGGAATACCCTGGTTAAAGGAAAAAACATCATACACTAGCTATATTTACAAATTTAATACTTCAGAATATTTTTAAGTCCGCAAAAAATCTCCTATACATGTGATACAGTCTTCCAAAAGAAATTATTGTATTTTAGGGCAAAAATGCATAAATACAACTGCCACCAAATTTAGCGAACATATCTATATACAAGAAAACTTGGCAATTGGCATTTGTATCCATACACATGCATTCTTGTGTGACACATAGGGCACACATGTGCATGTAGCCACAATCACACCGACACATATTTACACCACTGTGCACCAGCTATGCATGGGCTTTAATTTGAGAAGCATATGGCTGTGTATTATTTTTTAAAACAAATTTAATATTTTAAAAGCTATATCAAATGAAGAGAGAATTTTTGGCATACTATAGATTCTAAAAGATTATAACTAGCAATCGCACCTTGGTGTGCAATGGGTACACCGATGGCTTTTTTGTTAATTTAGAATTTGTATGGATAGAGCTTAGTGTTTGACATTAAGTATAGTAGAATGTAATTGTGAAATGCTTTGAATTAAGAAGAAAAGCAATTTGAAATAATTATTTGTGTAGGAAGATGGATAAAAGTGCTTTATTAATAATTATAATATAATTTATAAACTGTGAATACTAGTGGAAATTTACAAACAATATTTAATACTTTATTTTCTTTCTTTGTATAAAGTGCAATGATTATTTTGATAAGCTAAATTCAGTGTATTTAAATATGTTTTCTAAAATATAATAGTTTTTTTATTTGTACAATATAATAATTTGGTTTTTTTTTTTACCTTCATAATATGAATGTGAAGCATATTTTCTAGTGGGAATGTAGAAAGAATATCTGAATCTTTGCTTTCTTTTTTTCTTTCTTTGATTATTCTATATTTGTTAATTTTATGATCAGATGTAAAACTCAGAAATTTAATTCAAAATCAGACACAATAACACAGCATATACCCTAGGAAAACCCTCCACTTGAGGGAGAAAAACCCAGCAACAAAGATCTCTCTTTTATATATAAATAATGGCAACAATTCTCTGTACAATGAGGCCAATCACAAGGCCAATATTCAGCACTTACACTAGATGCAATGACAGATAATAATCTGCATTCCTTGATATCTAAATCTGCCCTTGAAGAAATTCGTAATCTGCTCTTGATGAAATTCACACTTGAATGAAGGAATGAATCGAACTTGCTTGATGAATGAAAGGATGGAAATGACCTTGTATATATACAAAATGAGAGAGGTCGCACCTCTTCATGTACAAAGTCGGCCACAATACAAAAAAATAATTACAAATATAAGAAGCGAATTACAAGGAAGGTCAGCTCAATTAGAAATTATATTGTTGCCAAGTGAAGCGCCTCTTCACTTTAATTTTCTCAATAAAATAAATAGCCGATAAGCTATATGCAATTTTATGTATTGACTCAAGGCTGGAAGGATGAGCTCGAAGCTGCTATAACATCAACACTCCCTCTCAGCTAGGGAGGAATACTTCCAGCTGTACAATCTAGTTGTACAAGACACATCACCTCATCGTGATGTCAACCACCATGGCTACTCCCATATGGAAAAGGAACATATCACCTCATTGTGATATCAACCATCATGGCTACTCCCATGAATTGGTAAAAGAACATATCACCTCATCATGATATCAACTATCATGGCCACTCCCATGAATGGTAAATGTGCACAAGTGCACATCACAAAATCACTCGACGTGATGTTGTCACCTCATCGTGACGTTCACCATGGCTACTCCCAGAGGGTGAAAAGCACAAGTACAAGAAAGTCATCATGGACTCTCTCACGTGATGTATGTCATGGAGTCACACACATGACATCCACCATGGTTACTCCCAAAGGGTGGAAACGAGGGCTTTCACCTCAAATCTCTCTCACAGAGAGAAATGCATTAAAGATCACTGATGCTAAGACTCCCTCTCAGCTAGGGCTTCATTCTCCACCATACCAAGCTTGTCTCGAAAGTACACAAACTTTATCCTGGAGAGAGGCTTGGTGAGAATATTCGTCGTCTGCTCATTAATGCTAATATACTTCAATTGAATGGCTTTTCTCAATACCATATCTCTGATATACTGGTATTTGATCTCAACATGTTTAGTTTTGTAATGAAACACTGGATTGACAAAAAGCTTCACACAGCTTTGATTATCACAATGAATGACAGTCAGTTCCAACGATTGTCCAAACAATCCTGCAAGGAGCTTCCGAAGCCACACTGCTTCTCGAGCTACCACAAAAGCTGCAATATACTCTGCCTCTGTGGTGCTCAATGCCACTAAAGACTGCTTCCTGCTACACCAAGAGATCATCGCAAACCCCAAACTGAAACAACATCTAAAGGTACTCTTTCGATCAATGACACACCCTACCTAATCGGAATCAGTATATCCATGTAGCTTCAAGTCCACAACAGAAGAATATCTCAAGCCATACCCAACTATGCCACGCAAGTATCTCAGGATATGTTTCGCTGCAGCTAGACGTATTTTCCTTAGTTCACACATGAACTGACTAAGTACACTCACTGCATAGCAAATATCTGGTCTAGTATTGACTAGATACATCAATGATCCAATCAACTGCCTGTACATCATGGGATCCACCAGATCTGAACTAGCCGCAACCTCTTTTAACTTATACAAGTTAGTCTCCATAGGCGTAGCCATGGATTAGCAACCCATCATACCAAATCTCTTCAGAATGCCAATAGTAAACTTCCCTTCACTTAGAATAATCTCATCAGGCTTCTGCCATACTTCTAAACCAAGGAAGTAGTGCATGAGACCAAGATCCTTCATTTCAAATTCAGAAGCTACCTCCTTGCATTTGATAATGAGGTGATCTTCTCCAGTAAGAATTAAATCATCAACATAGAGAACCAAGATTAATGCTTCGCCATCAATTACCTTGAAGTAAAGGTTTGAATCAACATCATTCTTCGAGAAGCCCAAGCTCATCAGGCATCGATCAATTCTTTCGTACCAAGCATGAGGAGCTTGCTTAAGGCCATACAAAGCCTTCTTCAACCTGCAAACATGAGACTCCTTCCCATGAACCTCAAAGCCATCGAGTTGCTCAATATATACCTCTTCCTCGATTACACCATTCAGAAAAGTTGTCTTCAAGTCCATCTGGTGTATCTTCCATCCTTTAGATGCTGCAATAGTAATGATGGTCCTAACGGATGTATGACAAGCAACTGGAGCAAAGGTTTCCTCATAGTCTACTCCCTCTTTCTGAGAGAATCCTCTAGCCACGAACCTAGCCTTGTACTTCTTAATGCTCCCATCAGCCGCATGCTTGATCTTGAAGAGCCACTTAGAAGAAACAACAGATCTTCCTTCAGGTCTAGGTACGATGTCCCAAACATCATTCTTGAGGATGGATTGATACTCTTCAGCCATAGCATCTCTCCATACTTGCTAACTAGTAGCTTTCTCAACACTGGAAGGCTCAGACTCAATGATTTGACTCATCAACGCAACATAGCTTGAAAACTTGTGAGGTCTCTTGCTTTCTCTGAATTTTCCTCTCGGGGTTGCAAACCTTTCTACCTCCTACATTGTTTGCCTAGCCCAAAGAAGTCTCTTACGACCAATCACAATGTTTGTAGGCCCATCAATAGGTTCCAAAGGCTCAACTGGATCATCATCTTCTTTAGGATCAGTAGCCTCCCTTTGAATCTCAGGAGTGTGGTCAACTTCCATATCCTGAAGAGACTCTTGGTCTTCATTGTCTATCTCCATATGAGTGTGCCCTTAGATCTCTTGAATGCAACATCTTCTTCAAATGTAACATCCCTGCTGATCTCAATCAACTTCTGACCTGGAATATACACTCTGTAGGCTTTTGAAGACTCACTATAGCCCACAAAGATTCCCTTCTTGCCAAATGGTTCCAACTTTGTCCTTTTATCTTTAGGCACATGAACATATACAAGACAAACAAAGATTCTTAAATGACTTACTTCTGGCTTCACCCCTGTGAATGCTTCTTCAGGAGTCATGTTCTCCAAAATGCGGTGAGGGCTTCTATTCTGAACATAAACAGTTGTCCTAGACGATTCAACCCAAAGGAAGGTTTACAGATCTTGGTCATGAATCATGGCTTAGGCTGCTTCTACAATAGATTTGTTCTTCCTTTCTGCAACAACGTTTTGTTGAGGATTGTAAGGGACACAAAACTCCCTCTTAATTCCTGCTTCAATGCAAAAGTTACGGAAGCTTCCAGAGATGTACTCTCCTTGTTGTCGGATCTCAAAACTTTGATCCTCTTCCTGAATAAGTTCTCTAATAAGTTCTCTACCTGAGCTTTAAATTCTTTGAACCTCTCAAGTACTTCCTCAGATTCTTTAGATTTCAAGAAATAAATCCAAGTCTTTTTAGAGTAGTCATCAATAAAAATAATGTAATACAAGAAACCACTCAAAGAAACAATAGACATCGGACCACATAAATCAAAATGAATAAGATCTAGAATACATTTAGATCTACTTTCACTACTATGAAATGGACCTTTAGTATTCTTACCCAATGCGCAACCTCTGCAAGTGCCTTCATGCTCCTGATTGAGTTTCGGAAGGCCCGTGACCATCTTCTCCATGGTTGGTAGTGCTCGAAAGTGAAGGTGAGCCAATCTTCTATGCCAAAGTTCACACGAACTTGATGAATCATGCAACAAAGCCTGAAGTGGATGAGTGCAAAGTCTGTAGAGACTCTCATGTCGACCTCCAATCACCCGAGCAGTCTTGATATTTGAGTTCTTCGGCCATGCAAGAACTTTACCTTCTGAGAATGTAACTTGGTACCCCTTGTCCTCCAAGGCTGAGATAGAGACAAGGTTTCGCTTGATACCCGGAACAAATAGAACATCACTCAACTGCAACAAATGTCGGAATCCAAGTGAAGAGAGGAGGTCCCAACTCCTTTCACAAAATAACTAGCATCATCTCCAATAATGACTTGAACACTAGAATCTCTCTCCACCAAATCGGATAGATGCTCTCTAAATCCGGAGATGTGGCGAGAGGCACCACTATCAATCAACCAAGTGTTGTTGTTGGTAGGTACATTGCTTGATAAGGTAGAATAGAATAGAAAACCACTTGAATCCTTCTGCGGAGAGATCTCATCCACATCAGCAATAGTAGCCTACTACTTAGGTCGGGTTGGAAAATCCTTTGCATAGTGACCAAACTTGTCACATCTAAAACATTGAATGAGGGAGAGGTCCTTCTTCTTCTTCGATGCAGGAGCACCATCTGATCCTTTATCTCTATTCCTCTTGAAGTATCCTTTCTTCCCTTCTTTTCCTTTCCTCTTCGAGGATTGAGTGGCAAGAACATGAATATCTTCATTTGTGGAGCTTTGACCAATGCCTCTTGCAGCACACCTTGCTTCTTCTTGAATACAATCTGCTCTTAATCGATCAAACTTAGAAAGTTTTGATCTCGCACTAATTCCTTGAATGAATGACTCCCAAAATTAAGGAAGACCATTAAGAGCCAACATAGTCAAATCCTTGTCATCAACAATATGTCCAATAGTAGAGAGTTGATCTCTCAACTCGGTAATCTTCATGAAGTATGAGATGACGGATTCTCCTTTTGCCATCTTGATATGATGAAGTTGTTGTTTTAATGCAAAAGCTCGACTTGTGTTGTTGATCTCATACATCTCCTCCAAAGTCTTGAACATCTCTCTTGCAGATTTTAACTTGGAGATAATTGGCACAATGTGGTCTTTCATGGAATCAACCAGCATCTTTTTCACCTTAGTGTCATTTCTCTTCCATTGAGACTTCTCATTCTCATCGGTTGGTTCGGGAACTTCGCCCTCCACGAACTCAGCTAACTCATTTTCTTCCAAAGCAAGCATGACTCTGAACTTCAAAGATGTGAAGTTAGATGCGCCTTCAAGTTTATCTTCGATCTTGAGCCCGTTCACCGTCTTGACGATAGGATAGATGCAATCAAAGATGAGAATAAGAAAAGAGGATAACGCTGCTTGATTAAATCTGATCACGATCTTTCTTATACCCGCTCTGATACCATGTTAATTTTATGATCAGATGTAAACCTCAGAAATTTAATTCAAAATCAGACACACTAACACAGCATATACCCTGGGAAAACCCTCCACTTGAGGGAGAAAAACCCAGCAACAAAGATCTCTCTTATATATATAAATAATGGAAACAATTCTCTTTACAATGAGGCCAATCACAAGGCCAATATTCAGCACCTACACTAGATGCAATGACAGATAATAATCTGCACTTCCTTGATATCTAAATCTGCCCTGAAGAAATTCGCAATCTGCTCTTGATGAAATTCGCACTTGAATGAAGGAATGAATCGAACTTGCTTGATGAATGAAAGGATGGAAATGACCTTGTATATATACAAAATGAGAGAGGTCGCACCTCTTCATGTACAAGGTCGGCCACAATACAAAAGCATAATTACAAATATAAGAAGCAAATTACAAGGAAGGTTGGCCCAATTAGAAATTATATTGTTGCCAAGTGAAGCACCTCTTCACTTTAATTTTCTCAATAAAATTATATGCAATTTTATGTTTTGACTCGAGGCTGGAAAGATGAGCTCGAAGCTGCTATAACATCAACAATATTGAGTTCATCGAATGGTTAGATCTTTTTTAATAGTCTTGCATCATGCTATACATTCTCAACCATCAATGACTTTAAAATATGATTTATATATTTTGAATATTAGTGGAAAATTAGAAACAATATCTAGTTCTTTGCTTATTTTCTTTGTATGAAGTGCAAAAATTGGTTGTGTTTTAGATCAAAGGAATACATTTTGTTTAATTATGGGTAGTCATGTCACAACTATTCGTCCAATATTGATAAAAATATTGGGCATTATATAAACAACTACTATCACAACTATTGAAACATGCTCAACTACTGGGTCCTCTCCCCTATCTAATTAATTATTGCATTTTATACCAAAAAAAAAAGCAAAAAAATTGATATTATTTCTAATTTTTTTCTAATTTTGCACTAATATTCAAAGTGTATAAATCATATTATAAAGGGTGGAGAATGTGTTAGCATGATGCAAAAAGAGCTAACCATTCGATGAACCCAATATAAAATAATCAAAGAATGAAAAACCTATTATACTTGACTAATGATTGACCAAATGCAAGACTAGAAAATATGCTTCACATTCATATTATAAAGGTCAACAACAAAATATCCAAATTATTATATTTTACAAATTAAAAACAAATTATATATATACCATCATTAATAAGCACTTTTATTCCATCTTCCTACACAAAACAAACCCTCTCTTTATACATGTGTATATGTATAGATATACATGCACACATATACACCTGTGTTGCACCAATTACCAAGCAATATAAGATGTCAATTCATTCTAGACCCCATGGGATATATGTATAGATATATATGCACACATATACACCTATGTTGCACCAATTACCAACCAATATAAGATGTAAATTAATTATAGATAGCTTGGAGTGCATCAACAGCTCCTAGATAGCTTTTCTCAGATGTTGTAGTTGCAACTGCCTTGGTAGACATGTATGCAAAATGGGTTAGCATAGACAAGGCACATGAAGTATTTGAGAGAATGCCTCAAAAGAGATGCCATCTCATGGAATGTGATGATTGCACAATATGCATGGAATACATTCGTTGATAAGGCTTTAGAAACTTAAGCAAATGCAATTGGCAGGTGTAAAGCCAAATTCCACAGCATTTCACAACATCCTCCCTGCCTATGCCAAAATGGGAGCTTTGGAACAGGGCATGGGCATCCAACAAAAGCATAAAGGATGCAAGTTCCTTGATAGACATGCATGCAAAATGTGGAAGCATAGACAAGGCACATGAACCATTTTGAATAATGCCAAAGAAATTTGTTCTTTATACATGTGTATATGTATAGAGATATATGCACACATATACACCTGTGTTGCACCAATTACCAAGCAATATAAGATGTCAATTCATTCTAGACAACTTGGGATATATGTATAGATATATATGCACACATATACACCTATGTTGCACCAATTACCAACCAATATAAGATGTAAATTCATTATAGATAGCTTGGAGTTTATCAATAGCTTCTAGACAGCTTTTCTCATGTATGCAAAATGGGTAAGCATAGACAAGGCACGTGAAGTATTTGAGAGAATGCCTCAAAAGAGATGCCATCTCAAGCAAATGCAATTGGCAGGTGTAGAGCCAAATTCCATAGCATTTCCCAGCATCCTCCCTGCCTATGCCAAAATGGGAGCTTTGGAACAGGGCATGGGCATCCAACAAAAGCATAAAGGATGCAAGTTCTTTGATAGACATGCATGCAAAATGTGGAAGCATAGACAAGGCACATGAACCATTTGGAATAATGCCTCAAAGAAATCTGGTCTCATGGAATGCTATAATTGCATGATATGTTCAAGATGTATTTGTTGAAAAGCCCTTAGAAACTTTTAAGCAAATGCAATTAGCAAGTGTAAAACCAGACTCACCAGCCTTTACCAGCATCTTGTGCATGTACATGTATATATGTTATATATGAGCCGGAATAAAGGCAATTTAGATTCATTTTTTGCGGTTTGTGTGGTTTTGAAGGTCTTAATTTGGGCTTTGTCAGCATTATTTTTTGCCACTCAATGAGGTGCGCCATGGATTTTTGTATGGTTTCGGAAGCCTTAATAGAATATATATATACACATATATATAATTATTCTTATAATATATAATTATTCTTTTTTTTTTATTAGTTTTTTTTCATTGTATTAAAAACAATATAGTAAACAATTTTATACTTGTGTCCATAGTACATAATACCACTCAAAAATCTGATCATTCCAAACAGTAGCCCAACAAACACAAAAAAATAACTTTGGTAAAGGTTCCACTATCCTTCACATTTTTTTCTTTGAATCATATTTCATCACTCCCTCTCTTTTAAATGAATATAAATTCCCAAAAGCACTTATCAATAACCTTCATACCATGTTTGCTTAAACTTCAAACTAATCCATATTTGAGTCTTTGTATTAAAAACGTCAATCTTCTTTGAATAACCTATTACATAAAACTGTCCATCAAAAAAAATACCCTTAGAATAATATATCTATGATCTGTTCATATTGGGAAGAGTTTCCCACTTGTTTTTTTCTATATTATAGAATGTCGTTCTCCTATTGAAATCCGATCCAGCAAAGTGTATATATCCTTCTGGAGATGCTGAAAAGACACTGTTATATTTTGAGTTGGGCAAATCGGCTGCATTGAACCAGTTAGAATAAAAATCATAAGTCATAATTTTCCTAGAGAAATCAGTTTGTCATTGACAGCAAGCACAGTTGGAAATCCTTCATATGCAAGAATGCCACACAATATCCTCCATGTATCTTCCTCAAGGTCAGAAGCACACATTTCATAGCTAAAATCAGACCCTTCTTTGAACACTTGTCTAACTACATATATCACCTGCTTATTTAATAATTTTAAATTCTTTTCTATCTTGATAGAAGAGAGGATTGCTAACCATAGCCTTCCAGCTTTGACAAACTTTTCTAATTACGCCATGATATATGAATGGGACCCTATATCCACCTTGCCTTGTGTGATAAGTTTTTCTCACAATTAATGAGACATTCCTGAATCGGTATGGTCGATATTTATTTGTAGCTACTAATTAATATGAAGGGAAAAATCTCAGCGATCAAACATGCACCTAAAAAGCAGGCAGCACACCTCCAACTTAAAAGCACATTAATGGAGATTAGAGGGTTGTACATGGCAGCAGCCGCTGATTTGCTGGGTTTGATTGCCAAACGGAAAAAATTATAATTCCATGCATTTTTTCCGTTTGGCAATCAAACCCAACAAATCAACGGTTGCTGCCATGCTCTAACATCTAATCTCCGATATGTTGCTTTTAAGACCGGAGGCGATGCTACTGCACAAGTGCATGTTGAATTACCCTTCATATTAATTAGTAGCTACAAAATAAATATCAACCATGCGATTCAGAAATATCTCATTAGTGTGAAAACTTTATCTCACCTGAGCAAGCTAGGAATACATTCATAATATTAGAAAGAGACTGTCAAAAACTGAAGAATACTCAGTTGCAATCCTCTCTTCTATCCAGATAGAAAAAGACCCCAAGAACCGTAAAATAAACGAATATATATCAGTTGGGCTAATTCAGAAAGGAGTCTGTTAACTATATGTGTTTCAAAAGACCCTAGCTTGTGCTACTAATCTAGGAAATGGATTTGAAGTTTAAGCAAGCATGGTATGAAGGTTATTGATAAGTGCTTTTGGGGAATTTATATTCATTTAAAAGGGGAGTGATGAAAATATGATTCAACCAAAAAAGTGGAGGATAGTGGAACCTTTACCAAAGTTCCTTTTTTGTGTTTGTTGGGCTACTATTTGGGATGATCAGATTTTTTCGAGTGGTATTATGTACTATGGACACAAGTATAAAATTGTTTACTAATTGTTTACTATATTGTTTTTAATACAACGAAAAAAAACTAATTAAAAAAAAGAATAATTATATATATGTGTATATATATATATTCTATTAATGCTTCCAAAACCATACAAAACTCCATGGTGCACCTCATTGAGTGGCAAAAAATAATGCTGACAAAGCCCAAATTAAGACCTTCAAAACCACACAAACCGCAAAAAATAATCTAAATTACCTTTATTCCGGCTAAAGGTTTCTTTTTGTTAAGAGGCCGAGTTTTTTTAAAAAACTATGAGTTTTCTGAAAAACTCGCCAAAAAAGGCGAGTTTTATCAAAAAAATGGCGAGTTATTTTGTCAAGTACTTTCCGTTAAAACTCGTTTCAAAAAAAAATACTCGCGAGTTTTTGGTGAGTATTCCAACTATGAATATACATATACACATATATACATATACACACACACATATATATACATACATACACATATATATACATACATATATATGTATGTATGTATATGTATATATGTATCTATATATGTATGTATGTATGTATGTATGTATACACACATATATATGTATATATATTTATAGTACATAGATACATACATATATATATACATATACATATACACATATATATACGTATATATATTTATAGTACATAGATACATACATATATATATGTACTATAAATATATATAAATGTATATATCTATTATTATATGTATATGTATATATACTAATAATATATATATATATATATATGTATATATATATATATATGTATATATATGTATATATGTGTGTATATGTATATATATTATTATACATGCATGCATGCATATATAGATACATAGATACATATATATACATGTATGTATCTATGTACTATAAATATATATACGTATATATGTGTGTATATGTATATGTATATATATATATATGTGTGTATACATACATACATACATACATATATATACATATGCATATACATATATACCATAGTTGGAAAACTCGACTTGGCAAAAAACTCGCCAAGCACAAAATTGATGAGTCAACAAAAACTAAGAGAAAACTCAGCAACTTTTTGATTTATTTTTGGTTTTTGCATTTTTTATGTATCTTTTATGTGTGCATATATGTAAATTCATTCTAGACAGCTTGGGGTATATGTATAGATATATATGCACACATATACACCTGTGTTGCACCAATTACCAGCCAATATAAAATGTAAATTCATTCTAAATAGCTTGGAGTGCATCAACACCTTCTAGATAGCTTTTCTCAGATGTTATAGTTGCAACTACCCTGGTAAAAATGTATGCATAATGGACAAGCATAGACAAGGCACGTGAACTGTTTGACAGTATGCCTCAAAGTAGATGTCATCTCATGGAACGTAATGATTGCAGGATATTCATGGAATACATTCGTTGATAAGGCTTTAGAAACTTTCAAGCAAATTCAATTGGCAGGTGTAAAGCCAAATTACACAACCTTTCCCAGCATCCTATCTGCCTCTGCCAAAATAAGAGCTTTGGAACAGGGCATGCGCATCCATCAAAAGCAGAAAGGATGCAAGTGCCCTGATAGACATGCATGCAAAATGTGGAAGCATAGACAAGGCACATGAACCATTTGGCAAAATGCCTCAAAGAAATGTAGTCTCATGGAATGCCATCATTGCAGGATATGTTCAAAATGGATTTGTTGAAAAGGCCTTAGAAACTTCTAAGCAAATGCAACTGGCAAGTGTAAAGCCAGACTTGCCAGCCTTTACCAGCATCATCCCTGCCTGTACTCAAATTGGAGCTTTGGAAGAGGATCTGGACATCCATCAACGCATAATTGTTAGTGGATTCTTCTCAGAAATTGTAGTTGCAAGTGCCACTTCCAAATACCACAGCCTTCACAAATACTTATGTACAAAATTCAATAAGGAAAAATTTATGAACAAATTCTCTCTTGATTGATCTCATATTGTAATTAATTTTCTCCGAATGAAATTTGAAGCTCCTTGGAGTTTTCTACGGCATTCACTAAAGTGGTTCATATTTCCAAACACGTAAGGTGCAGATTCTTTTCAGAGAGCTTGGAGTGCATGTACATCATCCCATAAAATATGTTTAACAAGAACTTTGAGCAACTTTAAGCAATCCTTAGATATATTTGTACACATGTATGTCATGCCCCAAATCCCAACCCCCGCAGCCTGTGCTACACTAGCAATAATAGCAGCGATTCCCTATCTTTAAAAAGGCAGACCTTTAATAAATTATAAAAATGAATCGCAGCTATAATAAAACACAGCCTCTTATGAATGATCGATCAAGGTAAAGGAAGGCTTTTTAGCCTCAAAAGGTATGAATTAAAAATAAAATGAAGAGTCTAAAAGGAAGCAGTCCATCTTGGAAAGAAGACAGTAAAATAAATAAATAATAATAATAATTAATCAAAAAAAGCAGCGCTCCATCGAGGGAAGGCATGACTCTTTGCAAGGGAGATAATTGATGAAAGGATGTGACTTTTCCCCTCAAGGGAAAGATATTAAAGACGACATTTTATTGGAGAAGGCATCAATATGGGGATCAATTAGAAATCTGGATAAAACCAGCAGCTTGGAAAAAAGGAAAAAAGATTGGATAATTTTGTTTTCCTTGCTCTTGAGGTTATTTTTGTGACAATTTCCCTGACAGCATTATTTAGTATTGAATGTATAGCAGCTACTGCTGAAGCTGTAAAATTGTAAATGCAATGGTTGCCAGAGCTATTTTCACATAGAGTGAAAAGTAGCGGTCAAATCATCTTCATATGTTGAACTTAATACATTCTTCTTTACAAAGCTTATACGTTATACGGTAAATATTTCTTCACAGTTTTGTGTCATTATACTGGCTCTTGTACTTTAAAGACCAAATGTCAGAAGGCAAGGGATTGGTATGACACAAATGACTAAAATTTTAAAAGATTGTGTTGAATAAGTGACAAACAGCTTGGTTTACCAAATGGATACATCCTCTCACATGGTTGGTTACTTTAGGTACCAATCTACTTTTCATATTATTATATTCTTTTCTGAAACCACGTGTCTATTACTTCAACAAAAACAGTTTGAGAGATCACCCTCCCACAGATGAAGAGAGCTAGCATCTCTGCATTTGCATCAATTTGAAATAATTGAACATTCTCTCGGTACAATAATTCATTCTCATGAGTGCATACCTCCTACATATCAATCAAACTGTAGGCATACAAACTGTAGGAACACGGGTAACAGTATTGTAAGTCCAACGGTATCCCAACTGGAAAAGCATTGCATAAAAAGCAGTAGCCCTACTAGTTGTAAGGGCTGGGGACCTGGCAGCAACCCTCACTGCATAATCAAAAACAATAATAAGTTACATACTTCAAGGATAGTGGAATTAAAAGTCAATTGTGACTGACAAAGCAGCAAGGAAGCAGACAGTGGGAAGACTGGGGATGCCTAAATTTACAAGGAATTTTTAATTTAAATTGACTCAATTTTAGAATGCCCGCTAACTACAACAAATATTATTTACTCAGGCATTAGTGTGCTTTAACTTATTCTGAAATCAACTGCATAAATAGAATGCAATCCTCATTTCAGTGATGAGATGTATTGAAAATATATATAATGATAATTGAAAATATATATAATGATACACGCACAGCATGAATGTTGAATGGAATAGTAGATGAATTTGTTTAGACACGGACAAGCTTCATAGCCTAAGCAAGGATTCATAAAAATCCTTACCTGTCACTCATGTACACTGTACCAGTCATGCTTTATGAGAGTTTCTGCCCTTTACAGTATCACCATAGCATTAACAACACCGAAAAATGATGCAATTGTAGCCGTTCTATGATGCGTTCTGTTGAAATTTTAAAAATTAAAAAATATATATATATACACAAATTTAGTTTTCGTTTTAAGGAGAAAAAGTCACAAATTTGAAAAAGAAAAAACAAAGGTAAAACATAATAATTTAATGTCTCTGCAATATACATTTTACTTCAAAAATGAAATTACAAATAGTGGACCTACAAGAAAATACCTTGGAAAGAGACATTTACTTCAACTGCAAAATTTCTACAACACCAGCAGTAAAAGGAATGGAAGGTAACAGCCATTGCCTTATATGAAAGGGTTTGCATTGCAATAAGCATCGCGCGGTGAAGCACCTTGAAACTGGTAGAACTAATTGGTTAAAGATTCACAGAAGAAATAACCCAACGCCACCGGTAAAAGCAATAAAGGGTTAGCAGCCATTAGCAGCCATTGAGTAATAATGAAAGAGTTTTAATTAAAATAGAGCATGAAGCATAAAAATAGAAATTACCTTCACCCTTCTGATGTTTCCTTGCTCTCCTCCTGTCATAACCGCCATTGCCATTTCATTCTAAAGAAGGCCACTTGAAAAAGCAATGGAAATAGACAAATAGGGAATACGCAGAGACCCAAGCTACTTTAATTCGCAGGCAAAACCCCGAAACTCGAGGGAAAATTAATACAGTGCGCAGGCAATTGCTGGTACGGTTTATACCAAAATGAATGATCCTTTTATTTTTGTAAGTGACCCACTCCAGCACGCTAATCGGGTTAATTATGAGGCTACAGACATTAGGGATGTAGGACTGGTTGCTCAAAGGTTCACCCAGTTAAACGGTGTTCCATTTGTTGGCCATTAAATATAGCTTGCCCGAAACAGGGTGATGCGTAGAATAAATGGAAGAGCCACTTAGCGTATCTCTATTGCATTAAATATGATGCATTTTTGTGTTTGAAATGGAATGGAAGATTTTAGCAATGTTTGGAAATTAGGAAACAGTTGAAGAGTACCACGCAAATATAATTGAAGGCAATAAGAGATGTCTCAAATGTATTATAAAATTTTATATTTAAATTTTAAAGTTTTTAAAATTTTATATTTAAATTACTAATTTTATATTACTAATTGGTCTGTGGCCTACCATGCAGGCAATTAAATACAGAAGTTGGACCGATTTTCTTCATAGGTAAGGTACCTAGACCAATTCGATTTACAAGGTGAAGTAACCTGCAAAATATGATAGCATGATGAGGGTGTTAGGCTCGCTTTGACAGTGTCTAAACAGAGGCTTCCTTTCACAAAACCATTCAAAGCACAATTCAAATGAAGTATTCAAATTCTTGCAAGAGAAATGAACGTTTCAGAAGGAATAGCACATAGAAGCAGACATTCATTTTGTATGGTTATTTCAATATTCTTTTTATCAATGATCAATGAACATGAATCTGAATAGATCTCAGTAAGTTAGCAGAGACACACCTACCTCAAAAATGATGCAGTAGGAAACTACAGGGAACTTCAAATCACATCCACACAATCTGAACTTCAAAGAAAATTTATCACATATTGAAATCATTCAAATGAGAATTTGTGCATAATTTTTTCTTTATTGAATTTTGCGTATAAGTCTGTGATGGTTGTGCTAATTAGAAGTAGCAATGGCTAATCGCTCTGGGTAGGAGTCAGTTCATGCATCAAATACTAAGCGCTACAGAAATGCAGGGCATGCACTTTTATTCCTTTAAACTAACTAATCAAATTTGTTCTTTGAATGCTAAGGAATACCCTGGTTAAAGGAAAAAACATCATACACTAGCTATATTTACAAATTTAATACTTCAGAATATTTTTAAGTCCGCAAAAAATCTCCTATACATGTGATACAGTCTTCCAAAAGAAATTATTGTATTTTAGGGCAAAAATGCATAAATACAACAGCCACCAAGTTTAGCCAACATATCTATATGCAAGAAAACTTGGCAATTGGCATTTCAATCCATACACATGCATTCATGTGTGACCTATAGGACACACATGTGCATGTAGCCACAATCACACCAACATGTATTTACACCACTGTGCACCAGCTATGCATGGGCTTTAATTTGAGAAGCATATAGCTGTGTATGATTTTTTAAAACAAATTTAATATTTTAAAAGCTATATCAAATGAAGAAAGAATTTTTGGCATACTATAGATTCTAAAAGATTATAACTAGCAATCGCACCTTGGTGTGCAATGGGTACACTGATGGCTTTTGTGTTAATTTAGAATTTATATGGATAGAGCTTATTATTTGACATTAAGGGCATGTCCCCATGCAGCTGCTCTGCTTATTTTGGCTAGCAGCCACTGCTTATTTTGATAAGCAGCCACTGTTTAGCTGGTGGCCCCATGAACATTTTATTTTGCTGCTTATTTTTAAGCAGTCAACATAAATTTGAATTTATAATAGTTAATAATAATTTCTGCAATTAAAAATTCAAAAGAAAAAATAGAAAGAGATATTAAAAAAGAGGGAAAGAAATTAGTGGAGCCATGTGGCATCTTTGAAATTATGCAGTTGCTGCTTATTTCCAGCCCCCTTCTTTTTTCAACAGCTTATTTTCAATTCTTAAGCTGCTTAAAAAGATTCCAAATTATCCTTTCCTGGGATAATTTTTTTTTGCATGGGAACACTACAACTGCTTAAACTGCTTAAATTTAAGCAGAAAACATACTTAAGCAGCTGCATGGGGACAGGGGGTAAGTATAGTAGAATGTAATTGTGAAATGCTTTGAACTAAGAAGAAAAGCAATTTGAAATAATTGTTTTGTGTAGGAAGATGGAATAAAAGTGCTTATTAATAATTATAATTATAATATAATTTATAAACTGTGAATACTAGTGAAAATTTAGAAACAAAATTTAATTCTTTACTTTCTTTCTTTGTATAAAGTGCAATGATTATTTTGATAAGCTAAATTCTGTGTATTTAAATATGTTTTCTAAAATATAATAGTTTTTTTATTTGTAAAATATAATAATTTGGTTTTTTTTTTTTAACCTTTATAATATGAATGTGAAGCATATTTTCTAGTGGAAATGTAGAAAGAATATCTGAATCTTTGCTTTCTTTCTTTCTTTCTTTGATTAAAATATTGGGTTTATCGAACAGTTAGATCTTTTTCAATAGTCTTGCATCATGCTAACACATTCTCAACCGTCAATGCCTATAAATTATTATTTATATATTTTGAATATTAGTGAAAAATTAGAAACAATATCTAATTCTTTGCTTGTTTTCTTTCTATGAAGTGCAATGATTGGTTGCTTTTTAGATCAAAGGAATACATTTTGCTTAATTATGGGTAGTCATGTCACAACTATTGGTCCAATAATGATAAAAATATTGGGCATTATATAAACAACTACTATCACAACTATTGAAACATTCTCAACTACTGGGTCCTCTCCCCTATCTAATTAATTATTGCATTTTATACCAAAAAAAGAGCAAAAATTAGATATTGTTTCTAATTTTCCACTAATATTCAAAGTGTATAAATCATATTATAAAGGGTCGAGAATGTGTTAGCATGATGCAAGACTATCAAAGAAAGAAAAACCTATTATGCTTGACTAATGGTTGACCATATTCAGGACTAGAAAATATGCTTCACATTCATATTATAAAAGTCTAAAACAAAAAAACCAATTATTATATTTTACAAATAAAAAAAAACTATTATATATATACCATCATTAATAAGCAGTTTTATTCCATCTTCCTACACAAAACAAACCCTCTCTTTATACATGTGTATATGTATAGATATATATGCACACATATACACCTGTGTTGCACCAATTACCAAGCAATATAAGATATCAATTCATTCTAGACAACTTGGGTATATGTATAGATATATATGCACACATATACACCTATGTTGCACCAATTACCAACCAATATAAGATGCAAATTCATTATAGATAGCTTGGAGTGCATCAACAGCTTCTAGACAGCTTTTCTTAGATGTTGTAGTTGCAACTGCCTTGGTAGACATGTATGCAAAATGGGTAAGCATAGACAAGGCACGTGAACTATTTGAGAGAGTGCCTCAAAAGAGATGTCATCTCATGGAATGTGATGATTGCATAATATGCATGGAATACATTCGTTGATAAGGCTTTAGAAACTTCCAAGCAAATGCAATTGGCAGGTGTAAAGCCAAATTCCACAATGTTTCCCAGCATCCTCCCTGCCTACACCAAAATGGGAGCTTTGGAACAGGGCATGGGCATCCAACAAAATCATAAAGGATGCAAGTGCCTTGATAGACATGCATGCAAAATGTGGAAGCATAGACAAGGGACATGAACCATTTGGAATAATGCCTCAAAGAAATCTGGTCTCATGGAATGATATCATTGCATGATATGTTCAAGATGTATTTGTTGAAAAGCCCTTAGAAAGTTTTAAGCTAATGCAACTAGCAAGTTTAAAACCAGACTCGCCAGCCTTTACCAACATCTTGTGCATGTACATGTATATATGTTATATATGTACATATACATACATGTACATGTATATATATATGTTTATGTGTAAAACCAGACCCGCCAGCCTTTACCAACATCTTGTGCATGTACATGTATATATATTATAAATGTACTTATACATACATGTACACAGATGTATATCTATGTACATACATGATACATGTATATATGTACGTATATATGTGTGTGTGTCTGTATGAATCAAATCTCTTTTACATAAATCTAGGTTAACTAAATAAATGTATACAAGCAACCACACCATTTTGTGCAATGGGTAAATCGAAGAGGTGTGGAGGGTCAATTAGGGAAAATTTTGGTCTATTTTTTGCATACATTTGTGCAGTACATGAGGTCAATTAGTAGACGATTTAGCAAATGATATTGTATGTGCAACAAAGGTCTCAATGGAGAAGTGATAGCTTCAAATCAACTATTCATCCACTTACAAGGATCCAAACACAACTGAAACAAAACCTATGAATCAAGAAGATAATCAGGTCCCATTACTAACAAGCTCATATTATGTTTGCAATAGGGAGAGCGGGAGAGAAAGGGAGAGATAGGAATAGAAAGAGGGAGAGATAGAGGAGGTAAGAGAGAGAGGGGTAAGGAGATAGAGATAGAGTTGCACATGGAGATGGAGAAGGAAAGATATGGAGTGGGAGAGATAAGAGAGGAGAGAGGGAGAGGAGAGAGGGGTAGATAGAAATGGAAGAGATAAATGTATAAAGAGGGAGAGAGGGGAGACAGAAAGATAAAGATAGGAGATAGTAAGTGATATATATAGAGAGAGGAGATACAGGGTAAAGAGAGATGGAAAGATAACAATATAGAGATAAAAAGAGAAATGGAAGAAAAAATATGGAGAGATTGAGATGGCAAAGAAATATAGATATAGAGGTCTAGGGAGAGAGATGGATGGATAAAGGGAGACATGTCTAGAGATAAAGGGGGAGAGAGGAAGATAAGAGGTAAAGATGAAGGTAGAGCGAGAAGGTAAGGAGACAAATGGATAGAGAGATAGAGAGGAGGGAGAGAAAAAAAGGGAAAAAGATAGGAGGAGAGAGGAGGAAGATAAATGGAGGAGGGCAAGAGATAAAGAGAGATAGAGAGAGGGAGGGGGAAAAGAAAGAGAAAAAGATAGGAGAGAGGAGAGCGGAAGAGGGAATCAAATGGAAAAGAGGGCAAGAGATAGAGAGATAGAGGAAGAGGGCGAGAGAGAGGAAGAGATAGAGATAGAGAAAGATATAGATGGTGAGATAGAGTGATAGAGAGAGGAGGTTGAGGGAGACAAAGACAAAGACAAAGAGAAGTAGAGATACACAAATAGAGATAGGTGGAGATAGAGGGATAGATAGATATATGGGAAGAGAGAGAGAGAGATAAAGATAAAAATATATGGGAAGAGAAAGGGAGAGGTAGAGATAGAGAGATAGAGACAAATAATATGGAGAGAGAGATATATAAATGAGAGGGAAAGAGAGGGAGGATAGAGGTGAAGTAGAGCTATAGAAAGAGGGAGTGATAGGAAGAGAGGGAGAGAGATAGATATAGTGGGAAAGATAGAAGGGGGGAGGGGTGGAGGGGGGAGAGAGAGAGAGAGAAGTGAGGAGATAGAGATAGGAGATACATATATATACAAGTACATATATTATAGATGCATATATATACATGCATACATATGTATGCACACACGCGCGCACGCACACACGTGTGTGTATGTATTTGTATATGCATACATGTATGCATAAATATGTATGCACGTATGTACATACATACATATGTATATACATGCATACATACATACATACATATACATACATGCTTCAAAAATCTTGTCTCGAGCTCAAGAATCTAGTAGCTCTAAACCTCGATATTTTTAGATCTACTTTCCATTTAATTTTGAATAGATTGAAGCAGCAATTGTATGGAGACTGATTTTGGTTTGTCTCATTTTTTCTTATATTTTGCTTTGGTAGGGTTTTGTATTAATTATTAAAATGTTAAATGTAATATTAATGGTCATTTTAGCTTTAGTTAGTCATTAGTTTATTTTTAGTTAACTTAGTTTGTTTTTAGTAACTTCAATTTTTGTTTCAGTTTGTTTTAGCATCTTTCTGCTTTCTGCTTTAGTTTGCTTCAGCTAATGATGGTTTCTTTTTAAAAACATCATCTTGTAATTTTCTATATAAGGAGAGCTTTCATCTCCTTTTGTAAACACACAAGTATGAATATCAATAATCATTTCATGGTATTAGAGCTCAAGCTCGAACCTAATTAGTTTTAATGAAAATCAAAGAAATTTTTTTAGAAATTTTTGAAAATCTAAGTTTTTTTTAGTGAAGAAGAACGAGGGTTTCTGAGCAAATTTTCGCAACTATTTCTTGGTAGTCTTCACAAGGGTTTTGTCTACTAAAAATTGTGGCAATTTATTAGTTAAAAACCATGGAGGTTTCTGAGGCATTTTTGTGACAAGATTTCTTTATGTTTTGCACAGGTTTTTGCAGAGATTTTGAATGGGATTTTTGTGAATTCATGAGCCCTCTTTCTGCTGCACGAGATTTTATTTTTATTTTTTTTGCTGAAGTCGAGGGTTTCCTTTTTGTGACCAATTCGTGATTTCATGGCAGCCTGAATGGTTATTTTTTGATCCAGTTTTCAACAAAATTTTTCTAGGAAAAATAAAAATTTCTGCAAAGAGTTTTTCGAAATTTTACTAAGTGTTTTTTTTGAAGAGTTTTTTTTACAATTTTTTCCTATCTAAAAAATCGTGGGTTGTTGCTAGGGTTCGCAGACCAATTTTTTGAGTGATTTTTTTCTCAACAAAAAATTGTGAGCTTGAAGATTTTAAAGAGTTTTTGAAAAAAATTCTATAAAGATTTTGCAGTATTTTGAAAAGTTTTTTAGAACAAATCTTTACTTTTTCAGAGTTTTCGAAGTTTTTCTAAAAAATCTTACAGTTTCTGAGCCTCTTTTTAGATGACTTTTGAAAAAAAAATCGTGAGTTGTGAAGCTGATTGTCCAAAGTTTGTGCCAGCTGATCACAGAATTACTTCAATTTTGGAAAATGGGAGGGTCGGCTGCTTTGTCCAATGTCATGTTGGAAAGTACGCAGAGGTTCAATGGGAAAAGTTACAATGCCTGGAAGCAGAGGAAGCTCACAGTTTTCAAGTGCTCGTGTCTTGATTTGATTGTTCTGCAGGAAAGGATCTGTAATCACAAGGCGGTTATGCTTCTCCAGCTTCGCCAGTTATCAGTCACCGATGATATGTTTCCAAAAGAATATGGGTAGACTAAATTTATGTTTGTAGGATGATCATTAAGGGAAGGTACTAAAATATTAAATGTAATATTAATGGTCATCTTAGCTTTAGTTAGTCATTAGTTTAATTTTAGTTAACTTAGTTTGTTTTTAGTAACTTCAGCTTGTTTTAGCATCTTTCTGCTTTCTGCTTTGCTTTAATTTACTTCAGCTAACGATGGTTTCTTTTTAGAAACATCGTCTTGTAATTTTCTATATAAGGAGCTTTCATCTCCTTTTGTAAACATGCAATTATGAATATCAATAATCATTTCAATGATTTTCCTTCAAACTCTGCCAATTTTTCTCATCTGCATTGTTGAGAGCACAACACAATTTGTGCAAAATCTTTAGGTAAGTCACTTGTATTGATTTCAGTGATTTTTTTTGTTTGGAAATATGTACAAGGCCAGATCACTTTTTGTTTTGTTCTATTTCATTCTAAAACAGATCTGTTGTTATCTGATAAATGAAGGCATTGGTTCTGTGGTTTTATCTGTGGCTGTTTTCATATATAATAATATTGCAATGCTAGTGTTAGATCCTTATTTGTTTCTTCACATGGAGATATTTTGAACTATGAAATGAATTTTACGTTCATTTGGTGGTTTAAATTTTTTTCCTTGCTCTTGAGGTTATTTTTGTGACGATTTTCCTGACAAAATAATTAAGTATTGAATGTATAGCAGCTACTGCTTAAGCTGTAAATGCAATGGTTGCAGAGCTATTTTCACATAGAGTGAACAGTAGAGATTGGATCATCTTCATATATTAAACTTAATGCATTCTTCTTTACAAAGCTTATACATTGTACAGTACATTTCTTCACAGTTTTGTGCCATTATACTGGCTCTTGTACTTACCAAATGTCACAAGGCAAGGGATTGCCATGACGCAAATGACTAAAGTTTTAAAAGATTGTGTTAAATAAGTGACAAACAGCTTGGTTTTCCAGATGGATGCATCCTCACACATGGTTGGTTACTTCGTTAGGACTGAGTGGTCCAATTTGGTACTAATATGCTTTTGATATTATTATATTGTTTTCTAAAACCACGTGTCTGTTACTTAAAAAAGCAGGGGTGTAAAAATTGAGAGATCATCTTCCCACAGACAAAGAGAGCTAGCATCTCTGCATTTCTATCAAATATAAGAATTCTTGTGAACCACTACTCACTACTCTCATCGAACATGGGTCAATGAGTTTGACTCGAAAAACTACACAGTTGGATCCTAATAAATACCTCCTCCTTATCAATCAAACTACAGGCATACAGGCTGTAGGAACACAAGTAACAGTATTGTAAGTCCAATGGTATCCCAACTCAAAAAGTATTGTATAAAAAGCAGTAAACCTACGTAGTTGTAAGGGTTGGGACCTTGTCAATCAAACTGTAGGCATACAGGCTGTAGGAACACAAGTAACAGTATTGTAAGTCCAACAGTATCCCAACTCGAAAAGCATCGCATGAAAAGCAGTAACCCAACCCTCAGTGCCTCACTGCATAATCTAAAAGAATAATAAGTTACATATTTAAGGATAGTGGAATTAAAAGTCAATTGTGACTGATGAAGCAGCCAGAAAGTAGCCAGTGAGAAGGCTGGGGATGCCTAAATTTACAAGAGTATTTTAATTTAAATTGACTAAATTTTTGAATTCCCGCTAGCTACAAGAAATATTATTTGCTCAGGCATTAATGTGCTTTAACTTATTCGGAAATCAAATGCATACATAAAATGCAATCTTCATTTCAGTGATGAGATGTATTGAGAATATATATAATGATACACGCACAGCATGAATGACGACTGGAATAGTAGATGACTATGTTTAGACACTGACAAGCATAGCCTAAGCAAGGATTCATAAAAATCCTTACCTGTCACTCATGTACGCTGTGACAGTCATACTTGATCAGAGTTTCTGCCCTTTACAGTATCACCATAGCGTTATCAACGTCAAGAAATGTTGCAATTGTGGCCCTCTCTATGACTGGATATGTAACAGGGGATCACATAAAAGCCAGATAATATTGATTTGACAAGTGGATGGGAACATTCTATTTCCATTTGCAGTGTTTTTTATCAATTTAATGGCAACTTTCTTTTTCCTTTTCTTTTGACCATAAAATCTCCTTATCTTTTAATTCCTTTTCTAAGTGGTTAATTTTAGTCTTCAGTTGTTTTGTTTCAGTTTCAGCACTTCCAACTGCTGCTTTTGCATCTACAAGTTGATCATCAAAACATTTTTCCTCATCCCCACTGTTCTTACCTTCTAACACCCAACTGATTTTTTTTTCTTCACTTAGATTTTACACTGCCTTTTTCCTTATCATCTATTTCCACTTGTATTTGTTCCATGGAATTCTTAAGTTCAAGAATCTTTGATCTCATTTGTTCAACTCCACTTATAGCATCATCTCTCACTTTCTCTGCTTGCACAAATTCATATGCAATACAAAACCTCTCAAGTCTATCCACTTCTGCATTGTCATTTGCCCATTGTACATACTGCACACACTCCTTCCTCAATTTCTCAAAGGCAAGAAGAATCTCTTCAATCAATACATTATCTATCTCATTCCCTTGGGCCTGCTTCTTTTCAAGTGTTTTCAGAGCAGATCCCTCTTTCATTTCATACGTTCTATTACCTGCTGCCCTCTCAAGCATCGACAAGATCTCAGGAGGCTTCATGTTCAAAGCTTTAGTGATATGCCCATATATATCTGAGAGATTCTTTAATCTCCTATCAATAGTGCCTAATGACCTTGCAGGAAGGGTGTTGTTAAAACACAATAGAGCTCTAACTTGAGATGTGTTAACCATAACTATGGCTGAGGATATATAAAAAGATTTCAATGTTGTAGGACCATTATTTGTTATAATCGCACTATGTCTCTGACCTATTTCACCAAGACTGTCAATGATAGCAGTGTATTCATCACTCTGACCTGCTTTTTACCAATACATCATTTGGTCACACATTTTGCAGATAAGTTTCCTTCCTCCTTGTCTTTCTTTTACTTGTAAATTTATTGCACTATACAAGATCAATCAGGAACTAAAAACATTTCACAATAAAGGAGAAGTTTTAAAATTTCATGACCAAAATTGGGGCAACAATAATTAAGCCTAATTATGTCATGTCCCCGAAATTGCAACACTAAAGTATAAAAATAATCAAGCATTGACATGCAAATAAATAACTAAAATAAATATTAAAAAAATATAAGAATAAATATTAGCAATTTAATATTATTATAATTATAATTATCATAGTATAATATTATAATTATAATTATTATAATATAATATTATAAATATATCTATATGAAAACTAACATAAAAAAATAAATACATTAAAATAACAGAATATATAATATAAGATAGCAGCGATTATGTTTAATTTTTAAATGATTAATCAGAAGGCAACAATTGATAGGCTGCGATTCCTTATAAGGCTCCAATGTGTTGTATAATCAGGAATTTATTAAGTCCAAAGACAGCGATAAAATGTTATAAGCAACAGCCATCATTCTAATAGAGGATGTGATTAATGATAAAAGGAAACAATTATTAAAAGGTTGTGGGGCTGCGATTAGTATTAAAACTATGCTTACCTTTTCACGGCAGTGATTAGGAATAAGTGAGCGATTAATATTAGTGAAGACCCCATAACTAAAGGTTATGTCCATTCAGAAGGACATCTCTATTCAAAAGAGATACGTCCCTTCCTATTAAGACATACAGATATAGAGGAGATAAATGGATAATTAAGAGAACAGTTCAGGCAGATATAAAGAAATTTGTAAAGGAGATAAGAAGAAATAAGTATACATTCACATAGCAACAGCAGTAGACATAATCAGCAGAATTATTCAGGAAGATTAGGAGATGGTCCAATAAGAGATATATAAGGCAATTGATAAATCAACAATAAGGGGAACAATTGGCAAGCAATACCTCCTTAATATAAAAGAAAGATCGAATAAAGGAAATAGAAATCTGTACCTTCTGAATTAGAAATAATTAATTGTTTGGCAGTAGTCTGGTTTTCTGAGTTTTGTGGTATGAAATCTGATTTATAATTATGTAGTTGAAGTATAATTTAGTATAAATAATTGTGATTGTTTATTAGATATTTGAAATACTAATGATACATTGCTGTTGTGACTATTTACATATATCAGTGTATATTACGTATAACTGAATTAATGTTTTCTTTACAGTTTATTCATTATAAATTTATATGTCCTGAATGTTTTCAGCCATGGTTGAGGAGTTGAAGGATTGCAGGAGGCGTACGGTGATGGGGAACTCTCCTAGGTACGCCACCTCAAGGTGGGGACCAAGTGACTCCCATGAGGCTAAGGGGGTTACAAAGGGTACTGCCCTTGGGCTTACGAGAGATGGGCTTTTGGCGCACCCTGTTGTAAGCTCACGCCTCCACCATGGTGAATCAACACACAAAGTCCAATCATGGGGAGAGGGAAATGGATGGCAAGATGAGGGGATAATGGGATGTGGACACTTCACTAGGTACACCACCTTATATGGATGGCATGGGCCACATGAGACCAAGAAGGATGGTATATCCACTCTTGGGCCTAGGGTAGAGGATCCAGAGACACCCTATCAAGGTCATCTTATCCTATGCTCTCCTATGGTTGAGCTTCTTGAACAAATTTGAAACACCTTATGATCCATTTTATATTTCTGATGAGAATTGAATGATGCTTAATTTAGATAGTCAATTTATCAAATTTTTGGTTGTAAATGGTTTCTAACCTGTTTGCAGGGCTTCAATCAGATAAAGGTAATCCTAACCCAACATGTTCACTTGAAAACTAAGATTTAGGGCTAAATTAGGGCACTTACAAATTGGGGACATCACAAATTATCTTCCCAAAATATCGAATAAAAGCCTCCAAAATCTCACTTATCACAAAAAAGCAAGATAATATTGATTTGACAACTAGATGGGAACATTTTATTTCCATTTGCAATGCTTTTTATCAATTTAATGGCAACTTTCATTTTTCATTTGCATTGCTTTATGTTTTAAATCTATATGCAAATATTTCATAATCAAATAATACTTAATTTCTTTAAGGAAAAAATCTAGATTTGTCTAAGTTTAATTCATTCCATTATTTAGCACTTATTATTAATTGTTTAATCCAACCACGTGCAACTAGAATTTGCAGTGCATCCATGCACAAACACATACTCTCTAACATATTAACACACATATAGTTTTCTATCGGAATAATCCTTGAACCATCTTTAGGTGCAAGTGCTAGTAATTATAAGTGTTAAACAATTAATAATAACTGTTAAATAAACTTAAACAGATCTAGATTTTTCCCTTAAAGAAATTAGATATTATCTGATTTTGAAATATTTGCATGCAGAGATTTAAAACATAAAGCAATTATATCTATATATGTGTGTGTGTGTGTGTGTATGTGTATATGTGTGTGTGTGTGTGTGTGTGTGTATATGTGTGTGTGTGTATATATATATGTTTGAATAGTGAGACTAGTCCCCTCTGGGTGAGATCTGCCACCCATGAAGTCCCACCTCTTAAACCCAAGAGTAGAATCGAACCTGAGACCAATGGGGAGCAGCAAACCCACAACCAACTCTGCTATCCATGCAGGCTATATATATAGCGGTCGAACCGAGACCAATGGGGAGCAAACCCACTGACCAAGCCAACTCTACTACCCGTACGAGCTATATATATATTCTTATTATATAATTATTCTTGTATATTTAATTATTCTTATATAATAATTATTCATATATCTATATATATATACTCAATTATTCTTATATAATAATTATTCATATATATATATATATGCTCAACTTACTTCCCTTATTGATTTATCATTATCTTCATTTATCTCTCCTTGAGCCAACTTCTTCTTCCCACATATTTCTTCTTCCCAAATCTGAGTATATTATATTAATGTATCTGCTGCTATGCTCGGGAAATACTCCTATTTCTGTCCTTATTGGCTGTTCATATATCTGCATTTAAATCTGATTATATTCCATTCTATTGCCTTTCTGAGTGCATATCATTATTTATTTTTGAATGCTATTCCTTGAAGACTCCCGTTCTATCTCCTCTTTATGTTCCCTTTATACCTTGCAAAATCCCCAAGAGGGGCAACCAATTGGAGAGAGATGACTTCATGAAGAGGGGCATCCCTTTCCTAATATCCTCTTAAGACATAAGCAATGCCTTTTCGCATCACTAATCCTTAATCATCGCTGCCTTTTCTAAATGATATGAATCGCTGCCCATAGGTAAGCGCTGCTCTCTTTAGAAATGGAATCGAAGCCTTTGTGCATTGATAGTTTCCTCCCTTTAAAATTCTAATCGCTGCTTTAGGAAATGTATTTGCTGCTGTTTAATAACTGCCATGTCCACACCATTATTTATATATATATATAGTGTTATTTATTTGCATTTCAATGCTTGGTTTTTTTAGTGTTACAATTTCAGGGGCAAGACACACACATATATATATGCATATACGTATATACACATACATACATATACACATATATATATGCATATACATATACACATTCATATACCTATACACATATATTTATGCATATGGTTATACATATACACATTCCTATACATATACACATATACATATATACACACACATACATATATATACACATACATATATACATACATATATACATATAATTGGTGCAACACAGGTGTATGTGTGCATATATATTATATGCACATATATGTATATATAAAGAGAGAGTCTGTGGGTATATATATATATATATACACACCTGTGTTGCACCAATTTCCAGCCAATATCAGAATGTAAATTCATTCTAGATAGCTTTAAGTGCATCAACACCTTATATATATACATATATGTGTATATATATAGATATATATAGACACATACACACTTGTGTTGCACCAATTACAAGGCAAATATAAGATGTAAATTTATTCTAGACAGCTTGGGGTATATGTATAGATATATATGCACACATATACACCTGTGTTGCACCAATTACCAGCCAATATAAAATGTAAATTCATTCTAGATAGCTTGGAGTGCATCAACACCTTCTAGATAGCTTTTCTCAGATGTTGTAGTTGCAACTACCCTGGTAAAAATGTATGCAGAATGGGCAAGCATAGACAAGGCGCGTGAACTGTTTGGCATAATGCCTCAAAGTAGATGTCATCTCATGGAATGTGATGAGTGCAGGATATTCATGGAATACATTTGTTGATAAGGCTTTAGAAATTTTCAAGCAAATTCAATTGGCAGGTGTAAAGCTGTATTCCACAACCTTTCCCAGCATCCTCTCTGCCTGTGCCAAAATGAGAGCTTTGGAACAGCACATGCGCATCCATCAAAAGCATAAAGGATGCAAGTGCCATGATAGACATGCATGCAAAATGTGGAAGTATAGACAAGGCACATGAACCATTTGACAACATGCCTCAAAGAAATGTGGTCTCATGGAATGCCATCATTGCAGAAGATATGTTCAAATTGGATTTGTTGAAAAGGCCTTAGAAACTTCTAAGCAAATGCAACTGGCAAGTGTATAGCCAGACTCCCCAGCCTTTAGCAGCATCCTCTCTGCCTGTACTCAAATGGGAGCTTTGGGAGAGGGTCTGGACATCCTTCAAAGAATAATTGTTAGCGGATTCTTCTCAGAAATTGTAGTTGCAAGTGCCACTTCCAAATACCACAGCCTTCGCAAATACTTATGTACAAAATTCAATAAAGAAAAATTTATAAACAAATTCTCTCTTGATTGGTCTCATATTGTAACTAATATTCTCTGAATGAAATTTGACGCTCCTTGGAGTTTTCTATGGCGTTCACTAAAGTGATTCATATTTCCAAACGTGTAAGGTGCAAATTCTTTTCAGAGAGCTTGGAGTGCATGTACATCATCCCATAAAATATGTTTGACAAGAAATTTAATCAACTTTAAGCAATCCTTAGATATATTTGTACACATATATGTCATGCCCCAAATCCCAACCCCTCACAGCCTGTGCTACACTAGTAATAATAGCAGCGATTCCCTATCGTTAAATTAAAGGAAGACCTTTATTAAATTGTAAAAATGAATCACAGCTATAATAATCACAGCCTCTTATGAATGATCAATCAAAGTAAAGGAAGGCTATTTAGCCTGAAAAGGTATGAATTAAAAATAAACTGAAGAATCTAAAAGGAAGCGCTCCATAAAAAGAAGACAGTAAAATAAATAACAAAAATAATAATTATAATTAATCAAGAAAGGCAGCGCTCCATTGAGGAAAGGCACGACTCTTTGCAAGGGATATAATTTATTAAAGGATGTGACTTTTCCCCTCGAGGGGAAGATATTAAAGAGAAGACATTTTATTGGAGGAAGGCATCAATTTGGCGATCAATTAGAAATCTGGATAAAACCAGCAGCTTGGAAAAAAGGAAAAAAGATTGAATAATTTTGTTTTCTTTGCTCTGAGGTTATTTTTGTGACAATTTTCCTGACAGCATTATTTACTGCTGAAGCTGTAAATGCAATGGTTGCCAGAGCTATTTTCACATAGAGTGAACAGTAGAGGTCGGATCATCTTCATATGTTAAACTTAATACATTCTTCTTTACAAAGCTTATACGTTATACAGTAAATATTTCTTCACAGTTTTGTGCCATTATACTGGTTTTTGTACGTTAAAGACCAAATGTCAGAAGGCAAGGGATTGGCGTGACACAAATGACTAAAAATTTTAAAAGATTGTGTTGAATAACTGAAACAGCTTGGTTTTCCAAATAAATACATCCTCTCACATGGTTGGTTACTTTAGGTACCAATATACTTTTGATATTATTATACTTTTTTAAATCACGTGTCTATTACTTCAACTAAAACAGTTTGAGAGATCATCTTCCCACAGACGAAGAGAGCTAGCCTCTCTACATTTGCATCAATTTGCAATAATTCAACATCCTCCCGGTGCAATGAGTGCTGAGTGGACTCTTCATTCTCATGAGTACATACCTCCTACTTATCAATCAATCAAGCTGTAGGCATACAAGCTGAGGGAACACGGGTAACAGTATTGTAAGTCCAACGGTATCCCAACAGGAAAAGCATCGCATAAAAAGCAGTAGCCCTACTAGTTGTAAGGGTTGGGGACCTGTCACCAACCCTCACTGCATAATCTAAAACAATAATAAGTCACATACTTTAAGGATAGTGGAATTAGAAGTCAATTGTGACTCACGAAACAGCGAGGAAGCAAACAGTGGGAAGGCTGGGGATGCCTAAATTTACAAGAAAATTTTAATTTAAATTGACTCAATTTTAGAATGCCCGCTAACTGCAAGAAAAATTATTTACTCAGGCATTAATGTGCTTTAACTTATTCTGAAATCAAATGCATACATAGAATGCAATCCATAGCATTTCAGTGATAAGATGTATTGAGAATATGTATAATGATACACGCACAGCATGAATGATGAATGGATTAGTAGATGAATTTGTTTAGACACTGACAAGCTTCATAGCCTAAACAAGGATTCATAAAAATCCTTACCTGTCACTCATGTACGCCATGCCGGTCATGCTTTATCAGAGTTCCTGCCCTTTACAATATCACCATAGCGTTAACAACACCGAAAAATGCTGCAATTGAGGCCCTTTCTGTGATGGGTTCTGTTAAAATTTGAAAAATAAAATAAAATAAAAATTATACACAAAATTTAGTTTTCGGTTTAAGGAGAAAAAATCACAAAATTGAAAAAGAAAAAACAGTGGTAAGACATAATAATTTAACGTCTCTGCGATATACATTTTACTTCAAAAATGAGTGGACCTACAAGAAAATACCTTGGAAAGCGACATTACTTCAACTGCATAAATTCTCCAACGCCAGCGGTAAAGGGAATGGAGTGTTAACAGCCATTACCTTAATATGAAAGGGTTTGCATTGCAATAGGCATCTCGCAGTGAAGCAGCTTGAAAGTGATAGAACTAATTCGTTGAAGGTTCGCCCCTTCTTAGTTAGAAGAAATAACCCAACGCCACTGGTAAAAGCAATAAATGGTTAGCAGCCATTAGCAGCCATTGAATAATAATGAAAGGATTATAATTAAATAAGGCATGAAGCATAAAAATAGAAATTACCTTCACCCTTCTGATGTTTCCTTGCTCCCCTCCTGTCATAACCGCCATTGCCATTTTATTCTAAACAAGGCCACTTGAAAAAGCAATGGAAATAGGCAAATAGGGAATACACACAGACACAAGCCATTTAACTCGCACGCAAAACCCCGAAAGTCGAGATAAAATTAATACACTGCGCAGGCAATAGCTGGTACGGTATTTACCGATATGAATGATCCTTTTATTTTTGTACGCAACCCACTCCAGTACACTAATGGCGTTAATTATGAGGCTACGGACATGAGGGATGTGGTACTGGTTGCTCTAAGGTTCACCCAGTTAAACGATGTTCCATCTGTCGGCCATTAAAAATAGCTTGCCCGAAGCAGGGTGACGCGTAGAATAAATGTGAAAGCCACTTAGCATATCTCTCATCGCATTAAATATGATGCATTTTTGTGTTTGAAATGGAATGGTAGATTGTACCAATGTTGTTGAAGAGTACTCAGCGAATATTATTAAACGCAATAAGAGATGTCTCAAATGTATTATAAAATTTTATATTTAAATCCCAAAGTTTCTTCCAATAAAAAATTTGTTTGTTTTTGGGTAGCATAGTCTTTTAAAGTAAAACAAGTCATCTATTGTGTCTGATTTTGATCCTAATATGTAATATGATAATTGATTTGAAGAAGCCAATGTTCATTTTTTAATCTATATTAAAATAATAATAAGAATAATCTATATAGAAGAAGTTGATGTTCATTTTTTAATTATTTTTAAATATAATTATAATATTATATATAATATTATAATATAGTTATAATAATATAATAATGTATATAATATATTAATAGGTGTGTACTAATAGATAACTATATATATATGATTATATATAATTTTTTTTATAATTATAAGATTATTAAAATGATTCCTTTTATAATTATAAGACTATTAAAATATGATTAATGTGATTGTATTGTAAATTTATTTAATATATTATATTAGCATTGGTAGTTAATGAACTTTAGTGATTAATGTCCACATCCACAACTAACATTCATCTAGATGTCTAAAAATGGTGAATCACTTGCTCTTATAATATTTGGAATTTGAAGAGAGGAGTAACTCCTTATATTGGTTGCAGCTTTCTAAATTTCTCTCTTCCAACTCAATAACATAGCAATTTACCTCACATTATTGAAATTTTGAAAGCCTAAAATATCAACCACTTCTAGATAAAGCAAAAACAAATAAGAAATAAAGCATTTTCAAAAAATGGTATATCGTACAACAACCAACATTAACACCTTTCCATATATGTTAAAAACGGGAGGTAAAGCTCTGGTAATATATATCAATGACAATATTTATTTAGCATGTTCTATCATAATTTCATATATAAAAAAATTACAAACAAAATCTTATCCATGATTAGGACCAAAATTGGATCTCCCACCTCGCCCTCTTATGTGGAGTTGACATTGGTTGTCCATAATTAGAGTCTTGGTAGTATATAGGTTGATCTAGAGCCATTCTCGTGCTAGGTAGTGGTGGGGGTAATGGGATAGTTGAGGGGCTTGATACATAATCAATTGCAAAATTGGAGAACTGACCCTACATATTTGGTGTCATGTTCTACTGTTGCATCCTCATGAGGTATGCCTTTTGGCTTAAATTGTGTTGATATTTTTGTTTAATGTAGTTTATCTATAACACTTCAACATAAGACAGAACAAAGCTTTAAAATAATTTGTTTTCTATTT
Source organism: Sequoia sempervirens (assembly GCA_007258455.2). Taxonomy (NCBI): domain Eukaryota; kingdom Viridiplantae; phylum Streptophyta; class Pinopsida; order Cupressales; family Cupressaceae; genus Sequoia; species Sequoia sempervirens. The sequence goes on from VDFB02274664.1 coordinate 45,301, forward strand.
TTTTATAGTTTTAAATGGCATCAGGATTTGTAGTGCATGTATATAATAAGGCTTATTAGGGAATGAAAATTATAAATATATCCTAGTTGTGTATGTGTGTAGCTTAATCTATCATGCTCACATGGGAATTGAGGTAGAAGGATTTAAATTTTTATTTAGGACAAGATTATATATGTCAATTCCTCTTTATGATCTTGTTCTTTATTCCAACAATGCTTCTAGAAACTATTTTCCCCTACAATAGGCCTCTTGCAGGTTTGAGTATAAAAGCTCTTGTTAATATATGGCATTGTTGTTTGTATCACTTTTTTGAATTATTTATTCTCAGATATTCCATCTTTGTAGTGAAGCTGATTTTTCTTTGCATACGACATGAAATGAAAACATTAACATGTCTCTCATGTTAAATATTTTGTAATGTTATGTCTTCTATATAAAATAACTAATATTTCTAACATGTATTCTCTATTTAAGTTGTCAACTATTGGATGCCTAATGTTCTAGATATTTTACTCTACATTTTCATGCAAAGCCTTGAGTTGTGTTGGTATAAAAATACATAGACTAGGATGCAACCCACTTGATAGTCATTGTGTTGAAGCTTCTATTACATGTTTTTGATTAATGAAAAATAGGTTTTAAAGGGACCAAAAACCCTGAGCAAAAGAGGAAGTGGCAGTAAAGATAAGACAAGAGACTTCCCACCCAAAAAAACACCAAAAACCAGTTGATTAACAGACCATCAGCCCACCATCAAAATTTTACATCAACCAAAAAACAAAACACAAAAATACAAGCCAAACGGCTATTAAAGCAATTCTTTAATCATTTTTGCAACCCCCAAATCCTTGGCTTCCAACCTATCATGCATTTCCATGATCTCTTCCACAACACAAGCAGCATCCCTTTTTACCTTTCTTAGTTTTTCTCCTAGTACGAACACTTGGGCCAACAACCAAATTAGTTGAATGTACATTCATTCTAGCTTCCTCCCCAAGATCTGAGTTTTCCTGGTCATCGAACAAGCCCTTCCTAGTCAGCTCCATAGCCTTCTAATTAAGGAAAATCATCCCCTCAGCTGACACCTCCAACTTATACCTACTTATGTTGATGAGTGTATCCATGTCCCTTCAAAGTTGTGTGTTTTGTCTCTCTAGCACCGCCACTCTCAGACCATAGTCATTCTTCAGAGCAGCAAGTTCATCTACCATACAACCAACACTAGAATTCAAAGAATAAGAAAGCCCATAAATAGATTCCTATTCTTTGAGACTTTGAAGAGTTGAGATATTGCACCTGGCAATGGGATCATGCTTGTTATGGAGATCCTGAATCTCTTGAACAAGCCACATAAGCAAATTGAAAGAAATATCAGCCCTTTCCTTAACAAGGTCCAATGCTTGAGAGAAATCCATTGCACCCCAAAACACATCAGTGCCTTTATGCGAACCAAACAATGGTTCCCCCACATGAAAATCCTTAGGCCAAGCTTGGCCTTCCCCCAATCCATAGGCGCAGAGCCCCGAGTAGAATCTTCAAGGTTAGCAATTGAATTCTTTTTACTTACCGCAGGGGACCCACCACGACCCAAAGACTCACCTTGAATATTTCCTACCACCTCCTCAGTATTAACATTCGCCTCCATGGCACAACCCATAATCTTCTTACCTATAGAACCGTCAATAGCACCCTCCTGAATCTTTAGCTTGCACTTCACACGAGGAGCAGCTTTGGAGGAAGAAAGGATAACATCACCCATAGACGGAGTGTAATCTAGATCAGTATCAAAGCCATCAGACCAGCCCTCTAACTCATCCTTAGCGTCCACACTAGCGAACTCCAAAATCTCATGAATATTGGATTTCCCACTTTCTTTCCCCTTTTTCTTCAAAACAGGGGACCAAGGAGTTCTAATAATATAATTAGCCTTAATAAGCTCAACAATTAGGAGCATTAATCCTTCATGAAGAAACGGATTCCTAGGGTTTCTTCTATGATTCAAGATACTCTCTTCCAAAGACGACAATAGATAAAAAGGAAAAGAAACCAGCTTACCATGGCGAAAGTGGTTGAGCAGAACAAAGTGATGACCATAGAGCATCGTAAATCTTCCATCCAGAGTAAAGTAGCATATTAACACCATAGCAACCCCCTGCCATATGGGTTTGATCTTAGTTCGGTCATAGCCTCCACAGTCCAAATGAACCATTTTAGCCCTTTCCTTGTCACGGAGAAAATTTTGCTTGGCAGACTACGACATATTCTTGTCCCAGTAAAATTTCCTACCTTCCATTGACAAGCTTGTCACCTCCACGATAAGGTCTTCATTAATGGTAGTATCCCTACCATGCTTGGATTCCAAAAACTCCTTAGAGACCAAGGATTTAAAACCCTTTAGTCTCTCCATGTAAGGAGTATTCCCCCTTTCTGCAAAATTTCCCAAACTCTAGTGTTAGCTCTAGTATCATCGCAAGAGAGCAACTCTGTTCGACACCTATCCCCGCCCATCATCGAATTACTTGCAGAACACTCTTGGAACAAGGCAAAGGCAATAACCATAGAACTACCCAGAAAGTGTGTGAGATAGTCCAGAATTGTCCAAAAGGAAATAATGTGAAGGACTCTAAAACAACTCAACTAGAAGAAGCAACAATTTCCAATGAGCATAAACTGTGCGATAAGTCCCATCAAATAGCCAAATTCATAAAACCCACACAAACCTGAGAACAAGGAGGAGGGCAATGAAGAAAAATTAATGACGATCATTAATAATAAGAATACTCAACTCAGTGGGAAGGACTTCATCCTCCCCCCACGTTTTAGTCGATGACACACCATAATTCGCCAGCCAATCAACCACAACATTCACATCCCTATAAGCATGGGAGAAATAAATTTCTTCAAATTCACCACAAAAGGAGATAGCATCCACAAACAAATTTTGAATGGACCATGAAGGGGTAGATGCTTGCTTAAGGCAATTGAAAATATTTTTCTATTACATGTTAATTATCTCATTTTGACTATTAAATTAGAGTTATTTGTATGGCAACTCCTACTACTCTATTATATAACTTATATTGCTTTTAATGTTGACAGTTGATTTGATTAACACGTCATGGTTTTATCTTTTTTTGTGCTTGTTCAGTGATACTTTGTTGAAAAAATTTAGAGCATTTCTGTAGTGCCAATCCAAATATGTAATTTAATTTTGCAAAATTATGGTTTGATGGTGTCTAAACTTCTCAAAAAGTTACCATTATTTCAAGTAACATTTATTACTAATCAATATAGTTATGTCTACTCATAAACAAATGTAATTCAAGGCTCTGTTAATAGAGTTATTTCTTGATGAATTTGTCCTTTAATTTTGGTTTGATGAAAAAGTTTGTAAGTCTAGTGAACAATATGAATCTCACAACTTCCTTCACCATGCATTTTGCATTCTCCTTTCAATCGTATTACACTGTGCACATCATAACCATGATATTTGGAACAAATGGTATATAGATAGAAACCATGAAAGGGTCAAATATTAACATGCATGGGAAAATAAAATCTAAAAATGGAAGATGAGTAAGAGAATGACAAATCAATTATTTTCTAGATTGACATATCAAGGATAGGAGTTGATCCTTTTTAACTGTTGTATCGTCAATTAGATGTTATAATACATAAACTTTAAACTTGATTTTGTGAGCCACACTTAAATGGTATATGTTGAGGCTAACTCATAATGGAAAGAAGTGAATGAACATGAATAGAAAACAGGAGCTATGATGGAAGCAAAAAATAAGAGCCATTTTCTCATGTTAACTAATGAAGATGAGTACTCTAAATTTCTACATAATGATGATGTAAAAAATACTAACTTGATCGGCAGTGATTGTGATTATGATGGTGACATCATTGATGATGAGGATATTGCTCTTTTTGTAACAAAGGCAATTGGGGCAATAGATAATGAGGAACTTCTATTTGATGGAGATGTTGATGATGAAGATGAAGATGTTGATGATAATGGCAATACTCATAATGAGGATATTAATGGTGATTGTGATGAATCCAAGTTATTAATGATAAGTTTTAAAATTTTGTCTTTAGTGGAGAGTGTTAGGAGTATTATGAGGAAACTAGACATGTTCAGGATATATATAGTAAAATGTAGTCTAATAACAAGTGATGTGGATAGAGAGATAAAAGATGAAAGAATTAGCTTTATGGTGAGGGAAAGCAGTCAAATAGACACTATGAAAGGTTATTTTTATAATAATGAGATGGAAAGTATTTATGTGAAAGTGGCCTGATGTTTTCCTCAAGATTGCTCCAGTCAAGAAATTCAATGTTATTTTGATTAGTCACCAAAATTTTGTTTTTAGATTGGAGTATCAAGTTCATGTAATTTTGCTTCATCCTCTTTTTATGTTGGGAGGTCAAAAATAATCTAATTTTTTGAATATTTTCAAAACAAAGTATTTAGGAAGAATTTTCTATCCACTAGATTTAGCTCAATGAGAGAACTTTGCAAAGCAATGCCACATGTTGTGAATGGAAAATTGGTCAATGAAAATAATGAATTGTAGCTGGTAGAGTCATCAAAAAATATCAGAGTGGTAGTTGGAATAATATCAAGATTAACGACTAAAATAATAAGAGCTCCCACTAGGGGAAAAAGATGGAGAAGATGGTGACTAGGGTTTCTCACCCTAGCGCCTTGTGCCTTGTTTTTTCTGCTGGGGGCCGATTGGTGGGGGCGATGGTGTGGGGGTTGTGGCTTGGGTGGCCACGTTTTCTGCTCGTTTATGTGCGTTTTGCAACATTTTTCTGCTTCCTCCCGTGCGTTTTGAGCTCTGCTCACGGTGGTTGGGGGGTGTTCTAGTGTCTGTGGGAGGGCTGCTTGTGGTGGTTGAAGCTTGGTGGAGGGAGGTTGGGTTTATTTTTTGTGCTCTTCTCTGGCGTGTTTTGGTTTTTGGGGTTCTTTGGTTTCAGGCCTTGCATGGCTCCGAACGGGATCACCCCTGGTGGTAAGGGGTTGTCTTTTAAGGATACGGTGGTGGGAAGCAATCCTTTGGTTCTACTGCATACAAATCCTTTTTTTGGTGAGTCTAGATCAGGAATGGGAGAATCCTCATATCTATCTGGAGGTTTTAGGCCCTCAAAGGTGAATGGGTGCCTTGCCAAGAGTGATAATCGGCTGATTGTTGAGATCCAACCTAAAGCTATTGTGGATGATATCAACTATTTTTCAAAGCATGCTCTGATCTGTAAGTTTCTAGGGATTCGGGTATCCTTGTCTTTTTTGGAATCATGGGCTCGGCGTACCTGGTCTCCAGAGGGGGATATGGATGTTTTGTTGGCAGCCAATGGCTATTTTCAAGTGGTTTTCTCTTGCATGTCAGACAGGAATAAAGTTTTTGAAGGAGGGCCCTATTTCTACAATCAAGTGGGTCTCTTCATTAAGCCTTGGCATGTGGGATTCAATCCTACAGAAGAGCTTCCTTTGCGGGTTCCGGTTTGGGTGAGATTACCATGGCTTCCTTTAGAATTCTGGAGGGAGGACATTTTTAGTTTAGTTGCAAGTCAGCTTGGAAAACCAGTTGGTCCTTCGAGACAAACTATGGAGAAGAAGGTAATTACCTATGCCCGGGTATGTGTCGAAATTGATTTGAATAAGCCCTTGCCTAATTCTATCGAAATTCGGTTGGGGTCAAGTTCATGGATTCAACAACTTGACTATGAAACGTTGTCGTTTCGTTGTCGTTTTTGTCATGAATATGGGCATTTGCAGAGGGTGTGCCCCAAATCAAAACCTATTGAGGATTCAAAAATAGGGTCGGCTGGTGCTCCTCACACCCAAGATAAAGGGAAGGCCCCTATGAGGGAGGACAAGGAGGGCTTCATCCCTGTACGAGGGCGTAATAAGGGGCGCGGCCAGAAGAGGACCTTTAAGGACAGACAGACAGATGAGGTTTTCAATAGGTTTGATGGGTTGGATGACTTGGAACAATTTGATGGAACCATTGCTAATATGTCGGCTAGCCATGAGCTCTTGGAAGCAAAGGAAATCGGTGGGGAGGAGAACAATGTTGTTTAGGCTGATTCACAGGAGAGAGAGCTTGGGGTACAAATGGTCACAAATACTTCAGTGAGACCTTTTGAGGGGCTGGAAACCAGTGGGGACAAGGAATTGCAGGAGATTTATGCTCATGCCCGAACCAAGGCTTGCACCGGAAATGTTCGGCAGGAGGAGAGCAAAAGCAAGGGTTTCCCTTCTGTTTTAGGTATTCATCAAAAAACCATTAGAAAAGATACCCCAGAGAAGCCTCTTAAGGTGGGGAGGAAGAAAGACCAGGAAAAGGTGAAGTTAGTGGGAGAGACTTTAGTGGAGTCTGGTTCTGTGAAGACCATTGATTCCCACTTCCCTCTTCATCAGAAATGATTGTCCTTTCATGGAATGTAAGGGGGTTGAATAGCATCCCTAGACAAAAGGCTATTCGGGAATTGATTAAGTCTCATTCGCCTGAGGTGGTTTTTATTCAGGAAACGAAGTTATCTATTGATAGGATGCATTACACGGCTGCTAAGATTTGGCCTAGATGTCTTTGTCAGTGCATTGGCGCTCAAGGATGTTCTGGGGGTTTAGCTCTTTTATGGGATCCTCGCAAGCTGGTCCCGCTTTGGTGGGTTTCTAGCAAATCTTCTATTTCCTTGGTGGCCACGTGTTGCGTAACTGGTGAGATTCTTCTCTTCACTAATGTTTATGCTCCGATTGATTTTATTGGAAAAACTTTGCTTTGGTCACATATAGGATATGTTCGCTCTCTTGCCCCTCTATTCCCTTGGATTCTGGCAGGAGATTTCAATGCAGTTTTAAGTTTGGAAGAGAAGCGGGGAGGTAATCCCAAGCTCGACCCCTCTGCTGGCCTTTTAAGGAGTAACATTGAAAGCTTGAGGGTGGTGGACATCACACCTTCCAATGGGTTGTTCACATGGAATAATAGGAGATGTGGTGCGGAAGCGATAGCAGAAAGATTAGATAGGTTTCTGGTTTCTTGTTTCTGGATGGCAGACAGTTGGATTACTAGTTCAAAGATTTTGGACTGGAGGGGTTCAGATCACTGGCCAATTCTTTTGACTACTTCTAAGCGTCAAAAGACAAAGAATCCATCCTTTAAGTTTCAGCTTATGTGGTTGAGGGATGCTTCTCTTCAGGATTATATCACTGCTTGGTGGAGGGAAGGGAAGCCTGCTTATGGCACCGCTATGTTTTCTTTTGTCAAGCAATTGCAGTATGTTAAGTTTAAGTTGAAAAGGTGGAACAGGGAGTGCTTTGGTAATCTCTTTGGAGCCAAGAGAGCAGCACAGCAGAGGGTGGACAATATTACGCGCCAAATCGGAGAACAGGGCTTGTCTGATGGGCTATATAGAGAAGAAGCTGCGGCTGTAAAGGATCTGGAGGAATGGGAGCTACGAGAAGAGATTTATTGGAAACAAAAAGCTCAAATTGATTGGCTCCAGGAAGGGGACAAAAATACTAAATTCTTTCACAACACTGTTAAGGACAGAAGGCATGGAAGCGTTCTCAATTCTCTCATGACGGCTGAAGGGGTTCTGCTTTCCTCTCATAGGGAGATTGCTTTGGAGGCTACTAGATTTTTTGGGAGTTTGTTTTCAGAAGACTCAGATCTGGCTAGGGTTGAGGAGGATTTGGTTCTGGATTGCATTCCCTCCTTGGTCACTCCTGAAATGAATGAGGCTCTCATTAAGCCCATTACTCTAGCTGAGATAGAGCTCGTTGTGTTTGGAATGAAAAAGGGTAAAGCCCCGGGACCAGATGGTTTTCCTATAGAGTTCTTTCAAGCCTTTTGGGAGATTGTCAAGATGGACCTCTTTGAAGTGGTGCAGGAATCCTTTAACAATAAACAGATGCTTAAGGCCTTGAATGCAACTTTCCTTGCCCTCATCCCAAAGAAGGAAGGAGCTAACTCCCTTAATTTCTTTAGACCTATTTCTTTGTGCAATGTGATGTACAAAATAATTACAAAAGTGATAGCTGAACGGTTAAAGCCATGGCTCAGTAACCTAATCTCTGAGGAGCAAGGGGGCTTTGTCATAGGACGACAAATTTTGGATGGGGTTATCATAGCAGCAGAAGCTATGCACTCTATGGCAGCCTCTACGGAAAAGGCTATGTTCATAAAGTTGGACATGGCCAAAGCTTATGATAGGGTCAGATGGAGTTTTTTGCAGAAAGTTTTACAGGCCTTTGGTTTTGGATAGGAGTGGATCAGCTGGGTTATGAGCTGCATAACTTCACCTTCTTTTGCTGTCCTGATTAATGGTGAACCTTCTGACTTGTTTGGTGCGACCAGAGGCCTTAGGCAAGGGGATCCTCTCTCCCCTTATCTTTTCATCCTAATGGCGGAAGGGTTGGGAAGACTTATTAAGGCTCAAGTTAGTCAGGGAGGGATTCAAGGTTGGAAGTGGGGGCATGGCATCCCTCCTTCTTCCCACCTCCAATTTGTGGATGATACATCTTTGATGGGTGTCGCAAGAATTCAGGAGGCAGCTAGTTTCCGAAGAGCTTTAGATATTTATGTGAAAGCCTCAGGACAGAAGATTAATGAAGAAAAGTCACAAATCTTCTTCTTCAATATCCCCGCTTCTATTCAAGTTCGGATTGCTCATATCTTGAGGTTTCAAATTGGAACACTTCCTTTAGTGTATCTTGGCATCCCTCTTTCAAACCAGAGGCTATCGAGGGGTGTGTGGCAAGAGATTTTGGATAAGCTTCAAAGTAAGGTGAGTCATTGGACTCACCGATGGCTCTCAACTGTTGGTAGAATGACTCTTTTGAAGTCTGTGATCCAAGCTCTTCCTATCTACAGGTGTCTTGTGCAGTCAGCCCCTGCTAGTTTCATTAAGGACTTTGATGCCCTTTCAAGGAAATTTTTATGGACAGGTAATTTTCTTTCCTCAAAATGGAGTTTGGTCAAATGGGATAGTGTTTGCAGATCAAAGCAAGATGGTGGCCTTGGTTTGAGGAATACAAGCTTGAATGGTTGGGCTCTGGCTGCTAAGTTATTTTGGAGATGGTGCATAAGCCAAGATCAAGGATGGGCTAAAATCCTTAAGGTTAAGTACCTTGGTGGGGTGGATGGGAAAGATGTACCAAGGTACAACCTGACTGGAAGGGGGTCCATGATCTGGGAGACTTTGAAGAAAGGGGCGCAGTTAGTTAAAAATGGTCTTTTCTGGATTTGCAATAGTGGTTCGGATGCCCTGTTTTGGGAGGATTCTTGGGATGGATTTCCTCCTATTTTATCTCAATACCCCCACCTTCAACCTTTATGTGATAGTTTCCTTGCAGCAGGATGGAGTAAGGTTGAGGATTTTAAGGTGTTTGTTAGGGTGGGGAGGGGCGAGGTTGCCAGATGGAAAGATCCCCAAGAATGGCCTCCAGGGGGTTCTGAGGGAGAGAGAAAGACCCTTGCTGGGATTCTTGCTAGTAGAGCGTGTAACTCTTTAAGAGGGGCTGATACCCTCACTTGGGGACCCAATCCAAAAGGAAAGTTCTCAGTTGCCTCAGGTTACCAAGAGTTGGAAAGACAAAATTTTGACAGGATTGACATATCTTGGTGGAAGCAAGTTTGGAATAAGTCGGCTTGGCCCAAGTGCAATTTTTTCTTGTGGCTTGTGGTTCAGAATAGATGTCTTACCTGGGAGAATCTCCAGAAGAGGGGCTTTCATGGGCCTTCTATCTGTACTTTATGTAATCAAAGTGAAGAAAATAGTTCGCACCTCTTTTTCCAATGTTCTTTCACCAGGGTTATTTGGCATTGGTGGTGGGAAGCTTGGGAGCATGCTTGTATTCATGCGCATTCTTTGATTGAGTTTTGGAATAGTCTTGGTAGACCCCCTTCTAAGACTTCCTTTCTGGAGGTGGCTTGGGGTATTGGTCCAGGATTTATTATCTGGCAGGTGTGGTTGGAAAGGAACCATAGGATCTTCCAGGATAAACCAAAGAGGGTGCAACAGGTATGGTTGCAAGTAATAAATATGCTTTAGGAGACTCTTACTGCGAAGTGTGATCTCTCGGAGGATATTGCTCCTGGAGATGTGCGAGTGGTTCAAAAGTTGAATATTCTATGTGCTGATTCTAGTGGTGCTCTTCGGAAGATACAACAGACCAGAAGCAGGAAAGCCAAAAGGAAGGTTTGTAGGGAGGGAAAGTGGTCCCCCCCCCTTTTGGGACTCTCAAGATCAATACTGATGGGTCTTCTAGGGGAAATCCCGGGCATGCTGGGGTTGGAGGAATTGGCAGGGACAGCTCTGGTAAGGTTATTTTCTTTTTCTCTGAATATAAGGGGATTCAAACCAATAATTACATGGAGGCTCTTGCTGTCCTCATGGCTCTTGAAAGAGGTTGTGCTCTAGGATGGAGCAAGATTATCTGTGAGTCTGACTCTCAGGTGGTAGTGGATATGCTGAATTCGCAAAGGGTGGAAGATGTGGATTGGCATCTTGCAGTGGTGGGTAGACAAATTCTTAGGTTGAGCACCTCTTTGGATGCTGTCTCTTTTTGCTATGTTCCTCGGGAGTGGAATAAGACTGTTGATTGCCTGGCTAAGTGGGCTTCTGATCGTGGAGAGGGATGGCGGATGGGAGATTGGAATCACCTGCCTCCGGAATGTGCTTTGGACCTTGAGAATCTTGTCAAGGAAGATAGGGATGGTTAGCTGTGCCCCTTTTGGGGGCTTTTTTCTTTTGATGTTGTGTTCTCTTTCGGGCTCTTGGCCCCTGCTCTTTGTAATTAGCTGGTTGATTCAATAAATTTTTACCCCTTTTTTCAAAAAAAAGATCAATATTAAGGCACATTATGTTCAATATAGTGTAGTTGCATCCTCTTGGCATATCGTCAACTAAATTTGAATGAGAGATCTATAATGAGATTGGGAAGATCTTAACTGATGTTCTCATAGAACATGCATATGCTAATATTCTCATAGATCTAGTTGGAAAGGTCTTGCATCACATCTAATTTAGGTAGAATGAATTCGACTAGAGAATATGTTTCAACAAAATTGAATTTTAATTGAAAATGCTCAAATTCACTTGCACTAATACGTTGGCTTGAAGTGTGACACAACATTGAACTTTTACTCCTATGAATTACCTAGAAAAAGTAAGTATATATTGTTTGTGTATGACAAACATATATTAAGAAAACAATATTTACAATAATGACATGAAAATAATTACATAACAAAAAAAATTTAAATATTTTCTACATATATATAATTTAGTCCTACTTTTGAGAACATGCAAAATATTTATAATACTGACATGAAAATAATAACTTTACAAAATGATAAATAAATTTTAATATTTTGTACATACATATAATTTAGTCTCACTTTTAAGAACATGCAAAGTTATAAAAGTAATGATTAAAACACCCATTGACCGTCCTATTGCTTAACACATTGAATCCTAATGCACAACCTATGGAAAAATCCTCTAATTTTCATATTGTTCTCATGCTTGTTGAAAGAAATATTTATAATAATGATATAGAAAAAATAATTGTATAAAATAACAATAAACCTTCAAACTCTTATTATGCAAAGCCCCAAACTTATCCCAGACTTACCCTTCAAACCATCCATGACCCTTACACCATCAAAAATAATAATTTACACTCTATACCAATCACACATTCATTAAAAAAAACTACCACAATAAATGAAAAAAATATCTCTCATATAGAGCTAAATAACATAAACTCAAACGCAAATTAAACACAAATACATATTGGAACAATCATAGAGCTTGATGAAAATGTATATATACGTATATAATATATATTCCATGTATGGAGAAAGAGAGGGGGAGGGAGAGTTTGTGGGTAAATAGAAGCAATCAAAAACTAAATACATCTTTACTATAATCCTTTAGAATTTACAGTATGCCCAAAATTCTCTCTTCACTTGATATAGCCCTAAAAGAAAGATTTTATGCTATTTAAAATACATGCACAACCATATGACTAAAAAATAAAATTCCACGCATAGTTGATAGATGGGGGTGTATATGTTCATAGGGGTGTGATTATGCCTACACGTGCATGTGTGTGTTATACAAATGCCACACATGAATGCATGCAGATACAAACAAATGTACATAGTTATAGATACCAATAGATACATTAGCTAAATTTGATGACTATTGTTATGCATTTTTCCCTAAAATACATTTCTTTTGGAATACTATTGTGATAGGTCGAATGTGGCGTTAGAAAAAGCAGTACAAGCCAAAGAGTGCAAATAAACAACTAAAACAACCTACACCTCAAGATTAGCCTAAGTTGGAAACAATGCAAGACAAAGCAACGAAATGGAACTTATACCTTGCATTGAGTCGATCCTTTGGTTGGCCCTTCGATCTTTGATGTGTATGCTCCTTGGATGGCACAAGATGCAAGATGTGAGATGCAAATGATGCTTGGAAACATGAAAATAGCTAAGTGTTGGTTGAGAAACAAAACTGCAAGAGTTTGGCTAGCACAAATGATCTCCTCAAAATAAGAGAAAAGAGGGGGTATTTATAGGAATTTTGAGAATTCTTAGAAGAAATGGAGGGTCAAGATTGAGCCACCAAATATCAAGATGTAGGGCTAAGGTGAGTTGAGAACTCACAAGCCCTCACATCTTGACATGTGGCATGTGATTTATCCCTAAAAGGTGAAGTGGACATGAGGTGGAAGGAGAAGTACATGACATGGAGGGGGGTACAAAGTACCTTGGGATTGGACAAGATCTCATAAAGGAGGTACTTGTCCCCATGTGGGTGAGAGGACATGTGAGGAATTAAAAATTCCTCAAATATTCTCATGGGGAGAGGGAAAGAATTTTAAATTCAAAGGGTGCATAGGGGATTAAAGGTGAATTAAAATTCACATGGGGAAGGAGATGCCTTGTCCAAAAGGAGAAAGCCTTTAATAAGGTTGACTCAAGGACACATGTCATAAAGGACATGGGGAAGAGAAAAGGAATTTAATATTCCTTGGAAGGATAAAAGGAATTAAAAATTCCTTGAGAGGTTGATTAGGCTAGTTAGTGAAGGATTAGAGGATGGTTAGGTGGCTAAGAGAGATTAGAGGCCAACTTGCAAAAGTTGGAGGATGTGACACATCCTAATCAAGGATTAGGCATGTGCACACCTTAATGATGAGATTAGAAGATGGATTAAGATAAGATAAAAATGATGGAGGATGTGACATGAAGGGAATTAAATAAATGGAATATTTATTTAATTCAATTGATGGAAGGAGGATTAAAGATATAAGGTATTATTGATTAAATACCTTAGGGATTTGGCAGAATTAAAGCTATTAATTAAATAATAGCAGTATTAATTGAAAATAAGATGAAAGGGGATGAATTTGGATAAATTAAGTGTCCAAATTTAGACATCTACAACTATATCAAATGTATATATATTTATTTGTTAGAATCTAAAACATTCTAAAGTATTATATTTGTTGGGGTTGCTCGCAGTGTTGCTTGTGCATGGTCATGTAGGCTACAGTTTTTCCTAGTCATGTTGGTTCCTTCTATCATGTTGGTTCTTCTTGAGTGTGGGGTGTTTGGTTTGGAGAGTGTTGGGGTGGGGTGACAATTTTCTGCTTGGCATAGGATTCCTTTGCTTCAACAATTTTGGATACAATTCTTTGATCTCCCTCCTCCTACTCGACTATGTGGGTAGTGTGGGGGTCTCTTTACTTTTTCCTTGGATTTTATTCTTTGGATTATACTGCTTGTGCTTAAGGGTTTGGGGGAGTTTGTGCTCTCCATTTCAGGCTCAGTTTGTAGTTTTTGTTATTTTTTGTGATGGAGTTGTGGGGTGTTTCCCCAAGAATTTTGACCTTTGGAAGCATGGATTAGGTGGATCCTTCTTCCCTTATGCATACAAAATTTATTGAGCATCTGAATAAAATTTTCACTAGTAAAGATTCTTTTGTTGTGAAGGGCTTCTCCAGAATCAAGAAAGTGAATGTGTGCTTGGAGAGGTATGAGGAGCGCCCAATCTTGGTGATTCGGCCTGAGTCTATCACATATGATGTTTCCTACTTCTGCATTCATGCTCTTATTTGTAAATTCATGGGAATGTGATTGTTTATGCCAGTTTTAGAATCTTGGGCTTGTGGGGTCTAGAACCCTGAAGGAGATATGGAGTTAATGTTAGTTCCCAATAATTATTTTTTGGTTGTATGCACATGTCCATGGCGGATATAAATAAATATTTTGAGGGTGGACCCTATTTCTGTATTCATATTGGGCTCTTCATGAAAACTTGGCACGTGGGTTTCAATTCAGCCAAGGAGCTCCATTCGTAAGTGCCCATTTGGGTTCATCTTCGTTGACTTTTTTTGGAGTTTCAAAGGAGTGAAATTCTACATATGTTGGCACTTCTTCTCGGCAAACCAGTTGGATTGGCCCAACAAACCTTGGACATAAAGGTAATTACATATGCTCGTATTTGTATTGGAGTTGATTTAAATAACCCTTTGTCAGATTAAATAGCTAGATTATGAGACTCTCCCCTTCAGATGTCACCTTTGTCATGAATATGGGCATCTACAAAGGAAATACCCTTGGTTCTCTCAATTGGCTAGTGTGGTTAATGCTTCCTCCTCCTCTAGTCCTAAGAATGATAAAGAGAAGGCTCCTATGGCTGATGGGGTGATAGAAAAAGAGGGTTTTATCTCTATTAAACCTTGCAATAAGGGGAGAGGCCATAAGAGAACCCTTAAGGATAGGAAAGGTGATGGAACATTTAATCATTTTGATTTTCTAGAGGAATTAGTTCAGGAGGAGGGGATTCATGTTGGGTTTCCTTATGGTACTAGGTCCTTGGGTGTGACTTTGGTTGAAGACATAGGAAATGACTTTCAAAGTATGCCTATGGTTGATTCACATGATGGTTAGATGGCTTCAGGTGATCCCTCTTGAATTTTAGGTGCTTTAAAACCAAACAGGCCTATTGTTTTGAAGGTGGTGGAAGCTTTTATTGGCCCTAATCTTTCTTTGGCTAGAGATTATTTAGATACTAGGAAAGGAAGTGGGACTTTGCACACTTTTGGTTTGCAACAAAGGCCTCTGAAAAAAGGTCCTCTAGATAAATCTTCCAAACTGGGGCGTAAGAAAGATTTGGGGAAAGTTAAATTAATTAGCAAGACATTGGTGAATTATGGGTTGGTGAAGACCATTAACTCTCACTTCTCCCAACCTCATAAATGATTTTTATCTCAGGGAATGCAAAGTGTATGAATACCATACCTTGAAAAAAGGTTATTCATGAGATGATTGGTACTCATAATCTAGACATTGTCTTTCTTCACGAGACTAAATTGTCAGTAGATGGTATGTTGAATAGAGCCCCTAGCATCTGGTTCGAGGTTCTTTTCAATGCATTGGGGCTCATGGTAATTTTGGAGGTGTGGCTTGTTTTTTGGATCCTAGGAAGGTTACCTCTCTTTGGTGGGTCTTGAGCCACTCTTCTATTTCTATGGTGGTCTCTAGCTTGGATTTAGGAGAATTGTGCCTTTTCACTAATATTTATGCCCCTACTGATCTTCTTTGCAAAGATCAACTCTAGTCTCATGTTAGGTACATTTATTCTCTATCTCCCTTCCTTTTGCAAGGGACTTTAATGTAGTTTCTTATTTGGAGGAAAAAAGAGGTGGTATTGGTAGGCTTGATTTGCAACTTATCTCCAAAGGGATAACATAGACATTCTTAATTTAGTTGATGTGAAGCCAAATAATGGTGTCTTCACCTAGAACAATAGAAGATATGGTGAGGATGCTATATCTAAGAGGTTCAATCATTTTCTTGTCTCTTATTTTTTGGTTAGTGATAGGAGGACTATGAGTTTCAAAATTTTGGATTGGAAAGGTTCTTATCATCAGCCAATTAAGTTTTTTGTTGTTTGTTTTAGACACACCAAGAAACCTTCTTTCAAGTTTCAAATTATGTGGTTGTGGGATTCTTCTCTTCAAGATCTTTTGTCTATTTGGTGGCACCAAGGGAAGCCTACTTATGGGAGGGCTATTTTTTCCTTTGCAAAATATTGTAGTACATTCAAATATAAGCTTAAAAAGTGGAATAGGAAATGCTTTGATAGCCTTCACTTCAATCAAATGTTAGCTCTCGGCTAGAATGGACAATATTACACGATAAATCCATGATCATGCCTAACTGAGGATCTAAGTAGAGCAGATTCAATAGCTACTAAAGAGCTGGAGGAATGGGAGTTGCGTGAGGAGAATTTTTTGAAGCAAAAGTCTCAGATTGACTGGCTTCAAGAAGGGGATAGAAATATTACCTTTTCCTAGAACTCAATCAAAGCTAGAAGGAATGGGAATCTTATCACCTCTCTTGTGTCTTCAATGGGAACTCAACTCTCTTCTCTGGGTGAGATCTCTTTGGAGGCTTCTCAATTCTTCTCAGCTATGTTTACTGAGGACTCTTCCCCTTCACCTGTAGAGGACACTGCTATTTTGGATTGCATTCCTTCGTTGGTTTCCAATGACATGAATGAAGCCCTTATTCATCCCATATCACTTATAGACCTAGAGAAGGTTGTGTTTCAAATGAATGGAGGAAAAGCCTCGAGCCCTAATGGCTTCCCTATTGAATTATTTTAAGAATTTTGGGAAGTTATCAAGTTAAATCTCCTCGAGATGGTCTAGGAGTCACACAAAAATAAACAAATGTTAAGATACATGAACTATACTTTTCTAGCTCTTCTTCCTGAAAGAGAAAGAGCTAAGTGTTTGGATCATTTTGGGCCTATTTCTCTATGCAGCGTGATCTACAAAATCATTACTAAGCTAACTGTTGAAAGACTCAAGCCTTGGCTCAATTCTATGATCTCTATGGAACAAGGTGGAATTGTGGCTGGTAGGAAAATTTTGGATGGCATTGTGATTGCTATTGAGGCCATACACTCTATGGTGAATTCTAAGGAGAAGTCCATGTTCATTAAACTTGATATGGCTAAATCTTATGATAGGGTCAAACGAGCTTTCAACTAGAAGGTTCTTCTAGCTTTTGGTTTTGCCAATGGGTGGGTTGATTGGATCATGAATTGTGCGACTTCCATTTTCTTTTTGGTTCTTATTAATTGCTATCCTTTTGATATTTTTGGTGCCTCTAGGGATCTTCATTAGGGCTCGACCCTTTGTCTCCTTACCTGTTCATTATTATAAATTTACAAGATGTGAGTTCATGTTGAGTTCACAAAAATGTAGAGTATAAAAAATGAACCACTACGAAAGATAATCAAATCCTTCAATGATTTAAGTTTCAACCCTCCACTCAGTTAAGCTTTCAAGTTAGTCTGACCTTCAAGTTTACCCACTAATTAATTAAATGTGTGTTTTAATAGATTACAAAAATTACATGAATTCTTTAGACCTTTAAAAATGAATACATACATATCATAGAGGATTCTTGGACAACTTGACAAGCTTTCTATCCAAGACCAATGCGCGACTATTGGATGATAGGGTATGATACAAACATAAAACAAAAATTGTCATAAAGAAACAAAGAATGTCCTACACAGTGTTTTGGGCATGAAAGGCTATGAAATGAGACTACACAACAAAAATAGAATAAATAGAATGAAAATTCTAAAAAAAATTGAATGAGAATGATGAGGAAGAGTTTAAAGTATCATCGAATATATATAACAAGATTAGACTCTCCCTAAGTAGCTCCCTTACATGTACTTGAAAACATAGGATCAAAGAAGGGGGTTAGGTGGCTATATAGGATTTTGGATCAATCAAGCCCCCATTTGGTGTTCCTACCTCCATGAACAACCTTAGATAAGATGATAGAAATAGACATAAATAATAGAAAGTACAATGTGCTAACAAAATAGAAACAATATGCTTAATAGAAAACATCAAAGAGTTACCACCTTCAAATGTAGAAATAAATTAGTTCTCTAGTGAAATGGAGAAATGGAAAAAATCCTCAAAATGAAAGTGACCTCTTCAAATGATATCAATTGGAGCTTCACAAGATATCATTGTGGGGTTAAGAATGATGAAAAAATGGAGTTTCTTGAAAGTTGTGAATGAAAAAGAAAGATAGCTAATGGTGTAGAATGCTCAAGAGTTGTGACTCTACTTCCCAAAAGATCCAAAATGAATTCAAGGGAAAGAAGGAAGTTTTTGGCTCAAAATAGTATGCTCAAATGATTCCTGACAAAGGTGCAGGTTGGTAGAGGCGTTACACTATCGAAACACAGCAAGTGTAATATCACAACAACTAACATAGTCATAGATTTTCACAAGATGATTGTGTGATGCACTAATGTTTATGCGACATGCATGAGTTTATGAGAAAATAATACTTAGCAGTCAAGAAATTGGATATAGATGGTGTTGAAGGATGGTTTGGGCTACAATCGAGATTAAAGAGCATAAATATCTTAATTGTAACTAAAGGGGAAGGCATATGTAATATGAAATTGCATAGGATACAATTTACATTACACCAACATATAAAACTTGCCTTAGACTTACCCTCCATTCCATCCATGACTCTTGCACCTAAAAATAATAATTCACACTCTAGACCAATCACACCTTCATTAAGAAAAACCACCACAGTTAAAAAAAAACTAAGCAACATGGATTCAAATACAAATACCTATTGGCACAATGATAGAGCTTGATGAAAATGTATATATACATATATATTATATATGTTCCATAAATGAAGAAAGAGAGGGGAGAGAGAATTTGTGAGTAAAGAGAACTAATCAAAGACTAAATACATCTTTACTATAATCCTTTAGAATTTACAATATGCCCAAAATTCTCTCTTCATTTGATATAGCCCTACAAAAATGATTTTATGTTATTTAAAAATATATACATAACCATATGACTAAAAAATTAAATTCCACACATAGTTGATACATAGGGGTGTATATAAATCACAACATAGGTGTGATTCTGCCTACATGTGCATGTGTGTGTCCTACAAATGCCACACATGAATGCATGTAGATACAAAAAAATGTGCAAAGTTGTAAATTTACCAATTATTCTTGTATTTAGATACATTGACTAAACTTGATGACTATCGTTATGCATTTTTCCCTAAAATGCAATAATTTTTTTTGAAGACTATCACATGTATACATAAATTTTTTGTAGACTCTAAAATATTCCAATGTATTATATTTGTATATGTCCATTGTATGATGTTTCCTTCTTTAAGCAAGGTATTTAATAGCATATGAAATGAAATTTTAAATTAGTAACCTTAAAAGGGATAAAAGTGCACACCTTTCATTTTTGTAGCACTTGCTATTGGTACTTTTTATCACTACAACCTTCACAAAAAAATTGCACAAATTTTGACAATTCTCTCTTGAATTATTTAAAACTGTGATTATTTTTTATCACAAAAGCTTAACAAAACTTATGCACAAAATTCAATGAAGAAAAATGCATGTACAAGTTCTCTCTTAATGATTTCAAATGTGATTAAATTTATTTGTAGCTTATATTGTGTGGACGGGATATGTTCCCCATAGTTTCCTATTGAACCATCTTATGGGGTGGGTGTATCGTTTCTAACTTATTGAAATTTATTCAAGTTCATGCAATTGATAATTGATTTTTTTTATTAAAATATCTGTACAAAATGAACTTCTTATGTGTTTTTTCTTTCTAAAGAGTTTGTTTCTCTTTAAGAACTTGGATGCTTTATTTGAATATGCTTGAATTGTTTTTTGGAAGGAAGCTTTTATTTGGACATGGTAAATGTGAGCTTAGAACACCCTCATCATGTTACCATATTTTGTAGGTTAATTTACTTTATGAAGGGAATTGGCCTATGTACCTCACCTTATGAAAAAAATTGATCAAACTTTTATATTGAATTATCCACATAATGGGTTAAGCCTTACACTATTGTGTTTTGGAGGATCCTTCGAATTTTTAAAAAAAAATTATAGGTACCCAGGTTACCTTTTAAAAAATGCCAAAGGATTATGGAATACTTCAATAATATCATCTTGTGATTGAACTATTTCTACATTAATATATTGGTTTTATATTGTCAATTCCAGTAACATGAGGTAGTTCACATAAGCTGAAATATCAAGTTCAAGGGTTGGTACTTGGAAATGGGGGTCAAAAGATATTTTTAAAAATACTATGATGAGTAATTTGATATTCCTAGATTCAAGATTTGAAGATATGATAAAAACAAAACTAGTGTTTGAAATCTACTTTTCAAACTATAAATCTATTAACAAATAGTAGAGAATAAGAGAGTCAAACATCGAGAGCACACAAAGTGGTCCACACTTTCTTCCATTTTTGATGAATAGGCAACTATCTATATTAAAATAAAGATAAAGTTACATATTCACACAAAAAAGTGGGTGGTAAGAAGGCACACCCCAAGAGTCATATGGGAAAACCCTAGAAAATCAAGAACCAAAGTCACATGGGCCTAGCCTAGAAGTCCATAAACATTACAATTACAAAGTAAAAAGTCCATCAAGAAGCTAAAGCAGAGCCAAGAGGGTCTCTCTCATCCATGTGTTTCCCCCATACATCAGCGGGGAATCTAGCCAACCAGAGCTACAAGTAGGAGTGTCATCAGAGGGCCACCTAGAGCCGCCATCGTTGCTCCCCACAGCTCCTTTAGAGGGCCACCCCTGGCCATCCCGCAGAGGAGGAGAGCAAGGGTGAGTAGAGCCACTCTGCTGCAGACCTTGAGAAGGCGACTAGTCATGAGAGGAAGTGGGTGAAGTGGGCACCCGAGCAATAGTACACAAGGCATTGCCTGAATGGTCCAAAAGCACCTACAGGTGAGCTACCTCAAGTGCAACTCTGTTCGCTTGAACCTAGATCTGTAAGAGCACATTAAAGAAAATAATAGCTTTAGAATACAAAGAAACATTTTTATCCATTTGTGTTTTAGCAAATATGCAGGCATTTCTATCTTTCTGGATATTGAAGAGGATTTTTACCTTGAAAGTGTGCCAAAGCTGGGTATACTTAGCAGGAAGTCTAAGCGAGTCTCCCAGCAGAATCATATGCCAAGAAAAAAGCTCTGGTCGAAAAGTCTGGAAGAAGTCATGAATCTAAGTCCAAAACTATTGAGCTCTGGTACAAAACTAGAAGAGATGTTTAAAAGACTCAGCTTGCTCGCAGAAAGGGCAATGAGGGTCTTGGACCCCCAAGTGAACAAGTGAAGAACCCACAGGCAAGCCTTGGAAAAGAATACACCAAGCAAAGTGGGAAAGTTTCAACTCAACGCATGTAGACCAAGTGGCAGAGAATCTTTTTCGTTGGACATGAGCGAGGGATTGAAGAAGCCACCTCTGGTTCAGACTTTCAATGATAGAAAAGTGTGGTGAAAGCCACCTATAACCAAGCCTAGGCTTGTAATTTTTGAAAGGGGTGTCTGGGTACCACTTCCAATCCTTCCAATAGGGCCTGGACCGATGAATTCCCACCTTATGAAGCTTTTTTGTAGGAATAGCATTCACCAGACCATCATAAGTAGCATAGTCCTAGTTTTGAAGCCTGTAAAGGGCACAAAAATCTTTCCATGACATGATGCACATTGTGGGTCTATGAAACACCTGTTGCAAAGTTTGAATACCTTTTTTGTGGAATCTGAGTGCCTTAAGCCAAGGTGATTTAGCCAAAGGCTAACCATTGTTAGCAAAAAGAGGTGACCACTAAAAATTTTGTAGATTGAGCGAAAGCACATCACAGAAACCAAAGCTAGCCCAACAAAGTTAGGGCTTAACCGCCTCCCAGGATCTCCAAATGCTCTTGGTCATGAAAGTTCCCACAATTTGAACTAGTTCCTTCATGACCAAAAGGGTTTGAAATCCAATCCCCTTCTAGGTGGGTCTATGAAGAGCAAAACTTGACTGAATGCAATGCCGAAGAAGAATTTTCCAAGCTTCATTTCTAGTAATGGTATGAATTATCCATTTCACACACAAAGCAATCCCTTGTCGTTGAGTGGAGAGCAACCCAATTCCTCTAGAGTCTCTGGGAAGGTAGAAAAAGTCCTAGGCAACACAATGAAACCCTACGTGGGACTCTGTAGAGGCCCAAAGGAAGACCCGAAGTAACTTTTCAAGTTTTCCATAGGTGGCTTTTAAAGGGACCCAACAAGAGGAATAATAAACGAGTGGCAACAAGAAATTTGGAGCACACCTAGAATTTCCCTACAAAGGAAAGAGGCTTGGTAATCTAGTATGTGAGCTCCTGTTCGATTCTAGAAAGAACAACTTGCCAGAGCTTAGCCGAAGAGGCCTGGAAGGCAAAGGGAATGCCTAGGAACCAAAAGATTTCCCCGAACCCAATCCATTTTCAACTGTACTATTGAAACCAGGAAGGAGTGGGCAATATAGATTGTTTGTAGCACAAAGTTTAGTTTCACTAAATAACAGAACCAGACACAAAGAAAAAAGTGTTGAGACATTCCAAAGTTGCCTTGATATTATCTTCTTCCTCCAAAAGAGTGAGGAAATAATCATCAACAAAATGGCCATTAACCAGTTGAGCCTGAGATTTAGGTAGCGAAATTCCTTTGACATGCTGTTGAGAAACCATGTTGGCCAAGAGATAGCCAAAACCTTTGGCAACAAGCACATAAAGACAAGGAGTAAGTGAACATCCTTACTGGATGGAGTGGAAAATCCCAATGGCATAAGATTGGTGGTCATTAATGGTGATACAAGCAGAGGCATCTGAGAAGAGCATTGGATAGCCTGGATGAAATTGGGCCCAAACGCCAAGGCCTGTAGCATGGCAAGAATAAAAGGCCACTCAATGTGATCATAAGCTTTAACAAAGTCTATTTTGAGAAAAATAGCTTTCTGGTCTGATTGCCTAGCCCACTCCATGCCTTTCCACACAAAAATAATGTTATATAGGATAAATCTAGATTTGATAAATCTAGTCTACTCTAGGCACACAATCTGAGGCAAAAGATGGCGAATCTTTAGAGCTAAAGCTTTGATGATGATTTTGTAAGAAACATTGAGGAGCGTGATAGGCCGCCCATTGCAAATATCCTTAGGATCTCCAGACTTAGGTATGAACTTAATATTTCCTTTGTTTATTAAATTATCCAAAGATTTAGAATGGAAGGTCTTAAGATAAAATTTATACAAGTCATGCCCAACATAGTCCCAAAGGGCCTTATAAAACTTACAAGGGAAGCCATCAATCCCCATGGCCTTATCATCATCCATAGAATGAACAACTTCCTTAAGGTATTAAATAGTCAACAATTGATCACAAAAAGCTCTTTGGGTTGAAGATAGCCTATTTGGCACAACAACAAAGTAATCCTGGAGGGCTTATTGTTGCACAGGCGTAAACTCCTGAGCAGTGAAAACTTGCTCATAGTGACAAACAAAGGCCTAGAGAATGTCAGGAAGCTCAAAGAGCACCTGGATTACATCTTTAATTTTTTTAATGCCTAGAGATTAGTGCCTGTCACTTAGGGCCAAAAAAACTCCTTAAAGGCACAGTCGCCAATTTTTAACCAGTGTAACTTGGCTTTGATTTGACCACCTCTAGCAGCATAATTGTCTACAACTTGCTTTTTGTGCCTTGATTCTGCCACCCTAACCTGTAATGATGGGGAAAAAGGTTTGGACACCAAAGCCTCGGTAGCTGAGCATAGGTCAGCTATGGTAGCCTCATAAGAATGCTGGCAAAAAATGACCAGCTAGCGCCCACAAATGCTCAAAAATATAGTCGTGCCAGTGATAGCATCATTCCACCAAGTAATCTAGCCTGTATGATGAGTTGGCCTACACTCCAAATTCTAGACTCTGCGAATGTGGGTCAACATGGGTTGATGGCAAAGAAAAGACATGTTCAAAAAGAATTGAGTTTTGCACGAGCGAGGCTATCTTGTCTCCCATTCAATGCAAAAAGAAATGGGGAAATGGTCTAGCAAGGTCACATCCACTAATGGCTTAATCGGGAGTGAAGAGTTGTCAAAAGAGAAAAAATATTGAGCCAAGATCATAGCACGACCAAGGCATTTAAATATCCTATCAAAGTTGGCCCTGTAATTACACCAAGTGTGTAGAGAGTGAGAATGGCAACAACCAATATTGGGATCAAAAATCCCCAATTTATTGTGCATGTAAAACCATGCCTCCCTTTTTCTAGCTACCCATCTGAATGACAAGGTGCCATCTTTATCATAGGCCATCTCCACCATATTGATCTCCCCACGCAATAACCAAGTGGCAACTAACAATGAATCAACAATCCAATGCCAAAGCACAGAGTGCTCCACAACATCATTAGAAGCATTAACATTAATAATCCCAATGGAATGATTATCAATGTTGAGAAGGATCCAAACAAGATGATGTGTGTGGTCAGACCCATGGTTGACCACACAAGTGTGCCACCATGGAGACAAGAGGTTGACAGCTTCGCCACGCCTATCATCATGATCTATATAAATCATTTGACTGGCTGGCCAAATAGAGCAACAAGTCGACGGAAGCAAGAAACCAAAAATTTTAACTTCTTAGCGACAAAACACTTCAATAGCAGAATATTTCTTCAAATTCTCCCTCACAAAATACTTTCTAGAGAGATATGTCAAACCTTGAACATTCCATGAGAGGAAATTCATGAATGAAACTCCTCCATATTGTTGAATTTTGACTCCTCTTCATTTAGATAAGAGAAGCAATTTTGAAAAAACTCTAGTAGAACTGACCCAATTTGAATAGAAGGAGAAGAAAATATTTGTTTCTCTTGCACATATTCACCTTATTCCAAACGCGGAGAGGGATTGCAAAACCTCCTTTGAGCTCCCGACACGAGAGGAGAAACGTTTGACTGCGCTATCAATAATAGCAATAGGTTGAGTTGTAGCCTTCAGCCTGGGTTGCACTGGAACATTATCAACCCCAGTTGGAGCCTCTCTCCCCTTCATTGAAGGGTTTGAACCATTCTTTGTTGGCTCAGCGGCCTTGGAGGCCAACCCAAAACCACTAGACTTATTTTTTTGGTTCGTAACCATGGTCCATTTTTCATCAAGTTTAGCAATAGAATTATCTACTTGACAAGGCTTTTCAGTCTCTGTGGCAAAAAGGCCTATGAGGCAATGCCAAAGGGGAATCCTTTATCTTGTGGTTTGTGGAATAACACCTATAACACATGTTGGGAAAATTAAAATAAGTGACCTTCTGGGTATGCCAGAGAGCTCCAATTTGAATGTCAATGGAGTCTTTCAAATATTTGGAAAGGTCCACTTCAACATAGACCCGTTTCTGGGGTTGGGCCTGAAAAAACCTATCTGGCTCAATACAAATGACCCTCCCTAGAGAGGACTCAATATGATTCAAAAAAGGCACAAAAGGCAAAGGTAAACCAGGAAACTCAATCCAAACTGAAACCCACAACTTGGTGTCATTCGAGACAGTGAAGTCTCGGGGCCACACCTAGAAAACCAACAAAGAAGACCTGATATACTAGGGACCATGTGCCAAGATTTCCTGGACACAATTGACCTCCACAAAGTGAAACAAGAAAAAAATTGGTTAAATTTTGGACCATATCAAGGCGGACCCCATGAGGGACCCAAGCCTTGTTGACCTATTCCTTAAGCACACTTTTAGGGGAGTCCTCCCAAAAAAATACCCAACAAGCGTGTGTTGCTCAAGCCATTAACAAGCATAATCAAAATTAGGTAAAGGCAAAACCACATTAGCCGGGGAGTCGGAAGACTTACCTTGTGAAAAAAAATTGGAACAAATTTTTGGGGTTGTTTGTTCAAAGGAGGAGCCATTGAGTAGAGCTGTCAAATCGCTAGCACCACCATGAATTGTTGGGTTAGAGCCGGTTAAAGGCATATTAAAACAAAAAAATCATAGTAAATGCAGTCGTACACACAAGAAAAGAGGAAATTCTTGTGCAATAAGCGCAAAATGATGCAAGAGGGGCCAAGAATGACACCAAACACAAGAAAACCCTAGAAGAACTCATACACCTTCCTCGTGACAACACTTTTGACTTCCTTTCTTCCATTTTTGAGTTTCATAAGTATCATAAATCCACTTGGTGCAAAGCTAGCTAATAGTGGTTTAGATATTTTTTACTAATTTACTAATTATATCATTTTGTACTATATTTTTAAATTTGACACATATCAAAAACATAAAATTGAACATACTCCACATTAATTTTGAAATTAGTAATCAAATTTTAGCAATGTGTATAGAATGAAACATATAAAATGAAAAAGTAATTTGTAAAAATTTGGATGAGCAAAAAAAAGTAGAAAAAGCAACACTTGTGTTTTTGTGGAAAATAGAATATACTACTAAAAGTAATTAAAGGTCAAAATATTACTATATTTCACTTTTAGAAAACAATACATGGTTAGAACTTGCTAAGACAAAACTTGACATCATAGTGGTATTTTTTGAGGAATATTGTCTTAAAATACAAGAACTTGATGGAAATAGTGGTGTTTTCCTTTTTATTACGAAGAAAAAACAATTTAGTTCCTTTTTAAAGAACATTCACTAGAAATAATGGATGGATACGAGTACCTTAGAATCAATTTCCATAATAATTTTAGTCAGGAGACATGCAAAACAAAAAGAATACAATGGGGTGGATAACATTATGCTCTATAAGATGGATGTAGGAGTGCTAAACTATGAAACTAGAAAACCAAGAAAACCCTTTTTAGCTTGCTTGTTTCACTCATAATCCTTTATGATTGTGAGTTTTGGGGCAATAGTATGTTGGTTCACAAATGAGAGTAGTAGAAACAGTCCAATATCACGTAATCATAACAACTTCAAAATCAAAATTTTAATTCCATAAGAGATTTATTAGTTAAAAGAGTACTTTCCTATTAAAAGAATTGACATTGGCCCAAATGTTAAGTTATCTAGAAAGGCCTAAAAATATAGAGAACCATTTTAGTTTAGAATGGTGGAGGAAGAACTAGCCTAAAGAAATAACATGTGGTTGAAAAGGAACAATAAATGGGCAAGTAATGGGACACTAACATGAAAGAGTGCACAAACACAAATCAAGAAATAATAAAATATATGAGAAAAGAATTCATAATTTCCATGTGGATAAATAAAATTGTTAATAGAGTTTAATCCCACACAAGAATACAATGAAAAAGTCTACCTAGAAGTTGAAATTAAGGGGAAAGTGACAATAGACAATACCCGAGAAAAAGTTGGAAACAAGAACTTGTGTATTTTACAAAAAGTAGATGATGGAGATAGAATACAAGTACATCTTGGAGTGCACAACCTACAATGAAATTTGTATCAATTTTAAAGAAACTTTGAAAGTAAACCACCTAATTATTATTTATTATTTGTCAACAAATGAATCAATGAAAGGATATAAGTAAAATAGTTTGACCAAATTTTCTAATGTATATTTTTCTTTTTTTTTATTAAATATCAAAACTATCTATCATTCTTTAGATAATAAACCAATGAGATGCTAGAATTGAAATAGTTTGACCAAATTTTCTAATATATATTTTTTCTATTTTTTTTATTAAATAACAAAGCTAATTTATCTATCATTCTATTGAATAGCAATTATGAATAGTAATATTAATGTGATGCTATAGAATATTTTAACTAATTCATTTTGACTATAGAGAGTTAATAACCTACAAATGTATTTTCATGTTACTTTTTAATTCTATTAATCAAGTCCTATTTGATAAATGACATTTTTTAATTTAAAAGATTATGGTCCAATAAATATAATTTTTTAATTATATTTGAGATCATTTTAATTTATTGAAAAGATAAAATAGAGAAAATATGGGAGAATGTGATTAAAATAATTAATAGTAATATAAATTAAATTTATATATATTTAAATAGTTCAAGTGAGTGTGTTATGGCATTGGCAAAAAATATTGGGTTGGCTACCTATAATGAGGCAGAATTGGAAGCTCTCGCCCACAGCTTGTCTCTGTGTATTGAAAAAGGTTTTACCGAAGTTGATATCGAAGGGGACTCAAGGATTTGTATAAACACTATTAGAAAAAACTCAGTTCAAAACTGGAAACTTAAGTGTTGGGTGGAGAAATTGGTTGTTTCCTACAAAAATTGGATAGTTACTCTATCGACCATGTCTATAGGGAGGCTAACTTGGCGGTAGATTTTTTAGCCAATATGGGTGTCTCTTTGCAAGCATCACAGGATGCGGTGGTCTTTGACTCTTGATTACTGCCAGTTGGTTTGCACGAGTTTCTAAAAAAGGATTTGTCTGTGGCCTACCCTGCCTCTTAAGTTTTTGTTCTAGTGGCATGCGTGTTCCTTGCTCTATGAGAAAGTTCCTCCCCAATGTTGTGTTGGATCCCATCTCCATCACTTATTTTCTAGCCTGAAGTCTTGGACAATTAAATATTTTCATATTCTTCAAATCTCTCTGTCGAAGGATCTGGATGGGTGAATGCATTATAGAATTGGTATTTGTTGGCTCTTTCTCCCTCTTGTTGACTTGGCCTCCCACTTTAGTTTAGTCAGATAAAGCTACACAACTACCACTTGGGTTTTTTGATATGTTGATCACCCTATGAATGCTCTGTACACATTTTTTTTAGAAATTAATAAAGGGGGTCACCCCATTAAGTGACACTTACCCAAAAAAAAATTATATATATTTAAAATATTTTAAAATTTAACAATTGATTATAATAAATATATAATGAAAGATAATGAATAATTATATTTTATTGACTTATTTTATATTGATTTGCTTCGCGATTTACTTAAGAAACATTTATCAATAATTATTAAATTAGATCATGTTTAGAACTTTAATTCTCATTTGTCACTGTCTCTATTTGATTAACATTTGCAACATAATTCTAAGTTTTGTTGAATTAATTTCATTTATTTTAAATTTTAAATTTTTTAGAGGGTTTTTTCTGAAAGTAGTTCAACAAATTTCATTTTATTTGTAATATTGATAATTATTTTTCAAAAAAGGGGCAAAATTTTATTAAATCAACAAGAGAAATGCATACAATTCAATCAAGACCACACAAACTAAACAAGGGCAAAAGATGCCCATGTTCAGAGTGTTGGCTCACCCCCTAGGAGGAGCCAAGATCCCAAAGCACCAAACACCAGCCACCAGCCACCCTTCCACCAACCATATCCTTAAAAATTATCCTATCCAAATATTGGGAATACTCCTTAGATAATCGCTCCCATTCCTCCACCTACCATACCCCCATATTCTCAAAAGCCCATTTAGCCAGGCACTCAACTGCCATGTTCCACTCTTGTGGGATATAGACAAAGGAGACGTAATCAAGCACTATACTCAAAGGGAGAATATGACAATCCATTGAAGCCAATGGCTAATTAACTCCATCCAATATCTTCTCAATCAACTTATTAATCAAAATTTGTTTGTCTGACTCACAAATGATCTTATGTTAACCCCAAGCGTATGCACTTTTTAGAGCATTGAGAATAGCAATACCTTCCATAAGGCTATTTGTTTGTTGCACCTTATAGATGGAAAAGAGAAAAATGATAGAACCCATTCCTATCTCTCCCAACTCCACCAATACCAATGTGCCCAAGATTTCCCTTGGATTAATTGCCAATATTAATCTTTAACACACCCTCTAGAGGTGGGGACCATCGGCCAACCCTTTGGGTTTTCTTTATGAAATGGTGACTCCTACTCAAGGGAGGTCCTAAAACATTACCAGATAATCCCAGTCTTTTTCCCAGCACTTCCTCCCCACCCCTCCAAGGGTATAGGCATCTCACATTCGGATTTCACCATCTCTTGGACCATACCCATAATTCTCTGCCATGGTTATTAAAGCCCTAAATTCCTCCCTCAAATTTTTTTGTGTGACTCCTTGCTAGCCATATTTTCCAAAGTATAAAGGAGGGTCCAATGGTTCATTCTACATGAAGAAAAAGGCCTTAGCTAAGGGCCTCTCGAAACTCCCATAAAACTCAATCAAGGAAGAGGCATGAATATAGGTATACCTCCAAATCTCCCACTGGGTGTTGTCATAATAGTGTGTCTCACTTTTGGGACATCCCAATTATTACCTAAAATCACCTATTTTTAGAAAAAAACTAATTATTTAAGCCTTGAGAGGTTCCATCTAAAGGGTTTTAATTAAAGAGGGTTAGATAAGACCCCATTAGACCAAACCCCCTTGGATAGAACCCATCTAGTGTTAAATCATACCCACAATGGAGTCCCCTTCACACCTATCAAAATGCTAGAAAAAAAAAACACTTTTTATTTACCCTTTGAGGGATTAAATAAATTTATTTAGAAATTATATTTTGCAAGATTGTAGCCCTTGAAACGGTCTTTCCAACAAGTATAGTTTTGATATGTTTTCATTTTATCATGTATTTAATTTTCAATTTTTACTAAACATAGGTTTTTCACTGAAAATCAAGTTCTTCATTCTATTGAGATGGAAAAATTGTAAACCATTATAAAAAAAAACTTCAAAAAAACCTTTTCCCTAGGTATTTATGCCCTTGTTTCACCAAAAAAAAGAAAATATGGATTTTGATATATACACAACAAGTTATGTTCGATGACATACACCTATGTCCAAATTATAGTTACAATGAATTCAACAAAAAATTAAAAATATGTGTAAAAAATTGTAACATTCCCATTGTTCTTCCTAGTAAATCTATTAAGTTTTACCCACATGTAATTATCTATGTATCAATGTAGAGCAATAAAAAAATATTATTTTCCACTCAATAATAAATGTATCATTTGAAATATAAATTTAGCCAAAATTTTCCATTGCATAATCAAAGAATCATTCCCAATAATATAACTATGATGTAACTTTACATAAATATATTCATGATAACGCTTCATATTACATTTTCCATAAAGATGGACACTTGATACATACATAGTTTTAAAAAAATCTTACATGAACTAGAAATACAAATGGTCCAAAATGTTCTTCTCCTAATCCTAGCTGCAAATTGCATGAGGAGAAGCATCACTCAAGCACTTTTCTGCCAACCATGGACTAATTGTGGTCCCCTACACATCTACCAAATTGGTAGATGGCTCTACCCTTAGACGAAGAGATTGATTTGGTAACCTCATCTTTCAAATTGCCTTTTCTGAGTGTAGTGATGTGTCCTACATTTCTAGAGACTACCATAAAGTCAACCTCTAATTCTATGATATTCTTAGCCTAGTATGTATTTGGATCACAGTGAATTGACAATGTAGACAATGGCTACCTACACTACTTTGGCCAAAGATTCAACACCTAGTACTTTGAGTGAGGGTCATCTATATTCACCACTAGCATTTCTCAATTTATATTTTGACCATTAGTATTCTATTCTATTCTAGATTATTACCTTTCTCGTGGATTATCCTAATCCCAGGAATAACCTTTTCCTTGACTCACATTATCTAGCATGGCAATCAAATAATTCAAAGCAACTCTATCTCATGCAACATGCCTAAAGTATCACTATACTTCATAAAGCACTAATGATCTATGCATATTACAAATAGTATATATATATTTATATATATATATATATATATATATATATATATATATATATATATATATATATATATATATATATATATATATATATACTAATACACTCAATACATTCATATCTATATGAGTAAATAAAGGAAGTAAGGTTTCACTTGAAATCAGAAACAACCATGTGATATGAAAGCATATCCAAAAAATTCACACGAGTAAAAGACAATATTTCAACATAGCAATAAAATAACAATCTTTCCAACATAAGAATAAAGAGGTAGAAATCAACATGCCTATTATAAGCTTCCAACTGAATAATCTTCTCCTCAAGTTCACTTGCAACTTCTACTATGAACTACTCAAGCACCTCTACTAGCTCCACTCCAATTCTCTCAACAAATTTAAAGAAAAAGCAACAATACAATTCTCAGTTCACTTACACTAAATTTGCAACATAATAACTCTTAATAAATCAGAATGAAAAGTAATGCATTTGGAAGAATGAGAACCTTTATCTATACTAATTTGTGAGAAATTGAAGGCTACAAACAAGTAAGTATTTTTGTCACCTTTCTTCCTCATGCAATGACTCACTCATAGGTTTTCAACACATGATAGTTTCATGGATGAGTTGACTTAGTATTTGGGACGACAAGCTAAAAATAGGTTTCCTATTTCAAATTATATCTCAAAATGGTGCTAAGTTTGCACTTGACTGATTCAAAACACTTATTTGCAGGCTTATTTGAATTCAAATACTTCTTTTTCATTACAACCTCTACTAAATATGGTACCACCTCTTATCCTTGGCACCACCTCTCATAGGCGTGACTTAGATATGGTCAATAGAATTCATAACAGTATTAACTACATTCCATACTATTTGCAGCACAACACTATACATGCTTTTCTTCATGCTTTGACTTAGTCTTTAAAGACTTATGTCTTGGCTTCTCACTTGTTAATGTTGCACCATATATACTTTATGCACTGGATATGTTTCATGTGCCATATGTTAACATATGCACTTTGTTTTAAAATGTTTATCAATAATAATCAACACTTATTAATACACTTGGGAACTATATCAATCGCTTATTCATACACACACACACACGTGTCTCAATTGAAATATATATATTCATCCCATAAGTTTATCAAATACATTTTATTAACAACCATATTTATTTTAAATATATATATATACATACATATATGTATATGTATATGTATATATGTATATACATGTATATATATATATATATATATATATATATATATATATATATATATATATATATATATATATATATATATATATGTTGACATGATGTGTTTGTGATGTTTTTCCTTGATGACAAAATTGGTTCTTAGTGTTCTTTGATTAACATTGACAAGCTACATGATGTGCGGTTTCAAAGATGCTCATTGTTGTGATGGATTGATATGCAAATGATCAATTTGATCATGCTCAATTTGTCTTTGAATATTATGTATCTTTGACATATGTTGTGTCATTAACATCTTGGTAACACCGTCTTGATACATGTGGATGTTGACAGTGTTTGATAGGATGATGGATGTTGGCAGGATGCATTCTCAGATTGGTTCACATGTAGTCGGTGAATGTTTTACAAGTTGATTCTTCAAGATTACAAGTCACAAGGGATTTATATTTGGCAGTTGGCACACATGGTATATATTATGACACTTGCTTACAAGTTTAGCATATTGGTTGATTGTCATGGTTAGCACAACATACATTTGATCATTGAACATGGTGCTACAAGTTAGGTTTATTCTTTACATGATGACAAAACTTGGTTTTTTAGATTGATGCTACTTCACTTTCAGGAAATCCATGATGGTTTTGTTGTTTGATATACTCTACATGATATTCTTTCAGCTTTTATGATTATGTTGGACTGACAGTGTTGATAAGGCATTGTACAGGTTATTCAAGTTGATCATTTTTCAAGATCATTTGAAGGCTCCATTTGAGGTTGCATGTCACAGGTTATTTGATCATATTTTGATTGATCATTTGCAGGTTTAGTTTTTCAAAACAATCATTTCTCAGGTGACTTCTCTATATGGTCCTTGCTATGATAATCAACATTGAAGTGTTCATAAGCATCTTGATTGATTATTTAATGTGGCATATAATATAAACCTTAATCAGTTTCTTTTGGCACATTGCATTGTTGTTTACCTTGGCATATCGGGTGGTTATTTCATTTCAAATTGGAGTTATCTTTGTAAAAGTCATATGGCAGTGACATTAATAATGTTTTGGGATCATCCTAACAAGGATTTAGTTTGTCTTGATTCGTCATATATGGCTTCAGGAAGCTTGCATGGTATTTTGTATTTGAGCACAATGCGTGTGTGCTTGATCACATTGCATTAGTGTTTGATGTGGTAATAAGTAAATTGGTTTAAATTTGACTTCCATTTGAAAAGGTGATTACACCATGTCTTTCCTTAATCAACACTCCTTGTAAAAAGCTTGTGTTTACCTTATACTCCTAATGAGTATCTAAGCATGTGATAAAGGCATTTGTTGAATGCCAATGAAATAGATTTTTTTAAAAGTCTTAGCAATGATATTATGTATCATTATTTTGAGTCTAAATCAGGTTGTATGGGACTTAACACAAATGAGACTTCACTTTATTTTTTATGACTTGGCATTGGTAGTGAACAGTTGGAATGTTTTGTCGACATTGAAGACTTAGTCATCAGACTCTAAAGCATTATGATGGTTCATTAATCATTGTGTTTGACTTGCATCAAACTTCAAATCATCATTGATTTTGATAAAGTCTTTGACAGTCTTGAAAGATAGAAATTTAGGGCAATATTATTGTTGAAGGGTTTGGAACCCTAGCCACCATGAGAATGTTGTGTTCGCAGTTGTAAATCTGTTCTTTTTGGCTTACACTAAAGGAGTTAGACGAGTTCATTACAAGCATGGACAACAGATCATGAGTAAGAAAGGACCTGATAGTTGATAATGGCTTCTTCAGTTGTGCAGTTATGGTTGTCTTCATCAGTCTGGTATTTGTTTGTTTTCTTCATTGCTTAAACAGGTATTAAAGTAAAATCTCCTTTTAACGGGCTTTGAGACATTTTTGTTAAGACAATAATATTTTAGTTACAGAGGTTTATGACATTTTTTACTTTGAAACACTTGACTATTTTTTAGCAAATAGGTAAAGGGTTAATGTATTCAAGTATCTTGAAGCAAAACAATTATTTCAATTAGTTTTTGATGAAGATTCATGATAGTATATAAACAATGTGGTTGATCACTATTTGTGTGTGTGGGTATTTTTTAAGGATTAATGCAAAAAAAATTGGAGTGAAAATCTTGCAAATATGATGCAGAGTATTTAACTGATATGTCTTGTATTTTAGAGATTCCAGATTGAATGTTTAGGATATTTGATGTATTAGTATGGAAGGCTTGAGTGAGAAGAATATGAAGCTTCAGACACATTGTGTAAAGGTTGTACTACATTGAAAATATTTATTATGATTCTCATATTATTGTATTTTAAGAAGATGTCATTCTCATACAACATTCTTTAATGTGCTTAAAGAGGATATTCATAGTCTTCTATTGAAATTCTAGGGTTGCAAAATCTACACTTCTAGGGTTATGATAGAATACTGTAATTGTGTTGCATTGTAATGAAGTTGGTGCTCCTAGAGTTGATGCTCTGAATTTGTAAGGGGTTGGTGCTCCTAGAGTGGGTGTTCTAAATTCAGCCTGCAAGGCATTGTAAGTAGTGGTTTTATATAAGCTAGTAAGGCATCGTTTTGGAGTGGTTTTTCTACCCCAAGAGGGTTTTCCACTCATCAAATTCATGGTCTTATAGTGTCATTGCTTTGTTATGATAATGTGGCTAGATTATGATGTTTGTCCTTATTAGTTCATAGTTGAATGATTGTCTTTTCATTTCTACAAATATTTATACTAAAGTTGTTGTGTTAATGTTATGAACTTTCATTCAAGGGAAAGCACAAATAGCTTATTCAAGTCTATTCATACCAATGTATTATTCATATGCTTAGTTGATACACAAGCCAAGTCTGCTTCACAAACTGTCATTTGTTTTCTTGGTTTAAAAGTGAACACTGAACTCAAAAAAATGTGACTTTTATAAATCACTGATTCACCCTCCCTCTCAGTGATTTTAGTCTTCCAACATATGTTTCTATATTGAATTACACATATATTAATATATACATATATGAACTTATATATAAATATATATATATATACGTATATATACTACACATAAATAGTCACGATCGATATTAGGTATTTGATTCTAATTATTTAAAATCACTTCCTCCTAAATCACTTCTACATTAATCATTTAATTAAATAATCTTTATTATTTAGTTAAAATTTCTACTATTAATCCAAAAATTAACTTTATCACATTAATTCATCCCCTTCTCACTAATGTTCATCCCATTTAATTAAATAAATCAAACTATTTATTAAAATCCCAATGCCCTCTCATTTGATTAAATTAATCTAATTATTTAACAAATTTCATAAAACCCCTAACCCACTTAAGTTGATTAATTTTGAAATTCGTAATCCTCATTACCCATTTCTCTAGCTTTTAACCTTACCAAGGTTAAATGAACCTATGATCAACTAACCAAGTTGCACGTAAAAATCATTTCTTTTAATTAACTTATTAACTTATTTTCCTCACAAAGGCATATTCTTTGGAATATTCCTCTCAACAACCCATTCATAAATTTCCCTCCAAAAACTTTTAAAGCTTCTTACAAAGGCCTTAAATTCCTCCTTACAAGAGCATTTAACTCCACTTACATGCCATCTTGTCTCTCTTACATCTCAACAATATTCATTTAATTCTCTTACATTCTCTTACAAATCCACCTACATGCCTCAACTCTTCACATTCTTTAAAATGTGCTCCACACACATCCCCATGGCTTTCAATAGCCTTGTGACAAGTGTCACAATTCTATTGGTCCCCATTTTAGTCCCACATCCTCCAAATTCATCCATTCTTCAACCCTTGAGTACTATAAATAGAGGCCCTCTCTATTGAATATGGATCCACAATCTCATGCAATCTTACTATAGACACATTCATCCATAGCAATCACTTATTTTCATCACTTCAAATAGGTTATCAACACATTTGCATCACAATCACATACACTTGGAATCAAAGAATTTTGGAGTTTATCAAAAGGGATTGGGAAAGGGTCACTTTTCACATCAAAGTGACACCAATCCCCCTATGGGATTGAGGTTCGATCTATTTAGATAGGTTTACATGCTCTTCATTTGATTGCTATTGCTCTATTTCATGTTTTCTTATCTTTGTATGATCAAGAATTTCATAGGGAATGGTTATTTTTGCTTTCTAATATGATTAACCTTGTTTTTGTTGTCTTTGATTAGCTTAATGCAAATTACCATTCACATTTTTAGTGCTAGAAGGAGGGAAACCACTTAAATTTTTTATGTTTTTCCTTAAATTTTTTTTTTTTTTGTAGCTACAAGAAGGCGACGTCGCTTTTCACTTTATGAGCATAGCCTTTGCTTTCAACATTGCTATCGTTGACTTATATAGTGTTTCCTATGCTTTCAGTGCCGCTTTTGATGCACTACAATGCTGCCGTTGTTCTTTGTCACATTGCCTTTGATACATCATCGCCTTTGACTCTTCAGGTTTTTTATGATTTTATAATTCCACCAAATCATCGCCTTTGTCTCAGCGCCACTTCTACATTTCTAGCTTTTCCTTTGCACTCTTTTTCCACTACAAAATGATGCTTCTACTTTTCAACAAAGCGTTGCTTCTGTCAAAGTAGTGCCACCCTTGCAAAAACAACATTGCCTTTGTTGTCCACTATTGCCCTTGCAGAATTGAAGATTAAAGCCTTGACCTGAAAATTGAAAAGCATTTTGATGCTCATTGAAATAGCTTAAGACATACTACAACTTTTCATTTTCTATTTTAGGACCAACTAGCTTCATTTTGGGCTTAAAATTAACCATTGCTTCTTTCAAGCTGGTTAAAATTGAACCTACAAACTTAGCATACATTGTTATGTTGGGTTAAAATTGAACAAGGAAAACCCACACTCAAATTTGGTGCTTAAAATGAACTCATTATTTATTTGAAGGCTAAAAGGAACAAGTGTCTTAAGTGAGTGATTTTTTATTGGATACACTTTAGGTGTGTATCCTCTCCCCTCGCACTTCGTGCGATCTTGGGTGAAGAGAAACACTCAAAAGTGTAAATTTTTCTTGATGTTGAGTCACCTTTAGAGGGCCTACCTCCCAACTTGTGACAGGGAATGACCCAAGAGATATTTTCATTTTGGTCCACTTTATAAATTATTTGGTTGTGACTAAATTCATAAACCGGTGTGGATGCTCTATACCGGCGAGTTCCTCCCCTAGTATTTGTGTGATACGTAAAAACCCGCAAGGGCTAGGAGGCCTCTTAATTGAGTGAATATCCGCATGTATAGACACCGACTTATCCTAAAATATTGTCATTAAATTTTTTTTTTGTAGTGGCCTACCAAGTCCATTTCTGAAACATATTTTAAGGTAGTGCATTGGAATAACATCGTTCCAAGAAGTTACTTACCATGTTCAGTTTTGGTTAAGGAAATAAAGCAAATAGGGAAGGGAATCTTTTGCTTGGTGTGTCAAGACATTACATTTCCTTGACATAGCCTATTTTTCCATTCCATCTTCGTAGATTAATCATCTCTTATGATTGGTAAGCCTACTGAGAAATACATGCCCACTTGAGCTAGGATTGTATTGCTTGTGAGTCAGTTGTAAACACATTGCTTGGTTCCAAAACATTGAAACAAACAATGAACAAATCATCAAATTTCAAACCCTTTGAAAAGTGTGAATACCTTTGAAGAGTCCAATATTAATGCTTGTC
Source organism: Sequoia sempervirens (assembly GCA_007258455.2). NCBI lineage: Eukaryota > Viridiplantae > Streptophyta > Pinopsida > Cupressales > Cupressaceae > Sequoia > Sequoia sempervirens. Next base: position 83,918 of record VDFB02274664.1, read on the forward strand.
CCTAAGAATTATATCTTCAAAGGCTTATAAGTATTTGAACTCATATCTTAATTCACACTCTCCAAAGTCAACCTAGGGAAACTATGGCCTTGGCTTCTTGATTTTCACATAATGGACCATGTGGAATGAAAGCTTGCTTAAGAAATAGACATTTAGTTTGAAATTTAAGCAAGACAAGTGGACGTGGTAAAAATAAATTCATTAATCAAGATAAACCCACAATTGAACCCCACACGTGCTTGTCTTCATGATTTCTCGCAAGATCAAAATTCCTAAACAAAGGTCCACATTCTATCATTTCAAACTTAGATATCATAACCCAAATTTTGTCAAGAAACACATTGTGGGTCTCTACCACAGCAAGGACATCTTGGTGAGAAATTTTTATATGCATCTTTTGAGGGATGAACTAGATTTGTATGTCCAATATGAGCCCCTCATTTAAGGTATTGATCTTTTGGGTTTAAGTCATTCATAGGGTAGAGCATGTTCTTCAATACCTTGGTCTTGTAAACAAAGTATTTTTAGGTTCACTTAGGATAAAAAAAAACATTTGATGTGTCCTCCAACATTTATCACAATCCATCCCACAAAAAAAATTCTAGAACTTTGGAAACATCATTATGCTAGACTTTTGGTAAATCACTTAAACCAAATAAAAATCACCTTGTTTAGTCAGGTGTGTGGGAATGAATCCTTTCTCACACATTTAATTAAATTAGTACCCCCTTTTGGAAAATTTTATCCTAAGATCACATCTACATATTAGGGTTTATAAGTCCATCATCCAAATCAAAACAATCAAAATAAAAATCTTAAAGTCTAGTATTGATCCAAATTTCTTAAAGTTATAACATCCATATCATCCATCCCTTCATCTTTCATATCACCTTGATCCTAAAACACACCTTAGAGGTTCTTGTTGTACCCAAAATTTGATCCCAAATTTTATGGTCCAAACAAGATCACAATATCAGAGGAATATGAAGCAAAACAAGGAAACATCAACTACAAGTGACTTAAGCACAACTAAATTTGATCCAAGGGAATCTACCAACCCTCTACCTAATCCTCCTCAACTACTTCAAGATTCTCAAGAGGAGGGGTGTCAAGTGGACGATATCACAAACACTTACAAGGAGATGTCCCATGATGAATTGCTCTAATTAGTACAAAATCCTGACACTCACAAACTTGTCAACACAGTCACGAGACTAAATCCCACCCAATACATTTTGGCATTGGCAAAATAAGGGGCTAAACTCCCTTCTAATTTCGATGTAAGTATCGTTGTTGAACAACCTTTGGGGAACATCCCACAAACACCATTCATAACCTCATTTCCAAGCATAATCCAACCAATTTCCCAATCATCATCATCACACACACCAAGCCAACCTATGACCACCAAAGGGAGCTCACTACTTCAATCCCTTCAAGGGAATCCACTTTTCAACAATCAAAACTTGGAGTCCAACACAATCTTAGGTATGCCAAAAACTGTCCCACAAGACCTTCAACAACCATATGTGCCACTTATTTTCCACAACACAAACAATTCATCCATCGTTTGAGCAACACCCACCTTTACCCTAGATACGCAAGGCTTTGTTCCTAATGTTCCACAAGGACAAATGGATATATTTAGACAAGTGTGGACCTTCAATGCTGGCATCTTCACTCCTACAATGGAACACATCACAAGCATACCTACAATTCCCTATCTTGACACTATCACCCACACCAATTCAAGGTATGGGACAAAACGCTTCATTGAACACATCAACTCTTAATCAACCAAATAAATTCAACCCCCAAAACACAAATCAAATCAACACACCCATCACACCAAATCCTCCAAATGTGCCACTGATATCGCAACACCAAGTGGCATCATCTCAAATATCTCAACTGCTAATCACATCATCAACACCTCAAACATCCCAAAGTCTAGTCTCAAAAGGGCTAAGCACATCAAATACGATTCCAAATCCACCATATATCACCCAACCCCTCATCATTACTCAAAAAACAACTCAACAACCACCCCCAATAACCTCTTACCACACCATCTCGCACTATTCCCCAAAATCCTCCACCTCCACCTCCAAATCCCAACACAAAAAATTAGGATAGTATCATGTTGCAAGCAGTAAAACAAGCTTACCAAAAGGAATTTCAACAATTACAATCCCAACAAGCTAAAGCGCAAGCACAAGTCTTGCTACAACATCAACAACAACAAGTGGCACAACACGCACAACAACAAGCCCAAGCTCAAGCTCAGGCTCAAGCTCAAGTGCAAGCTCAATGCCAAGCACAACAAGTGCAAGTGTAAAAATTGCTACAATCGAAGCCTATCAACAAGCTCTACAATGAGACCATGCACAACAACAAATGTTGATAGTACAACAATAGCAAGCAATACAACTACAAGCACAATAGCAAGTGCTATTAGCACAACAACAATGACAACAAGCCCAATAATAAGTGGTGTTAACAAAACAACAACAACAACAGGCATACCAACACACGTTACTCGCACAACAACAAGGTTTTCAACAACCTTTCACAAACACACAAAAAAATAACTTGAACCATAACACATAAGGAGCTTATGCCACCACATCATTCACACAACAAACCATACCACCCCAAAAACATACATTCCACCACCCAATCCACAAAATGATCTTTCCATGCAGGTCTAACTACTTTCACAAAAAATATAGGACATTTAATTGAAAAGACAAAAAAGTCATATGCCCAACAGGATTTGTGCCCCTATCCATTTGATAGGAACATCGCTATGGTCCCATTCCCACCAGGATTCAAAATATCAGAGTTCAATAAATATAGGGGAAAATGAAATCCTAAGGACCATATTAGAGAATTTCATGTACATTGCATGGAAGTGGCATATGATGAATCCTACCTAATGCAACTCTTCCCCCAAATCTTGGCTAGTCTCGCCATTGAATGGTTCACCTGAATACCTCCTAGAATGAAAAAGTTTCAAGAATTCATAGACCTATTCACATAAAAATAATCATTTAATCTAGACATGGACGTAAGCTTGGAGAAACTATCTAGCCTTAAACAAGCTAGGGGAGAGACATTTGTGGCCTTCTTACAACGATGGAGTTCTAGAGCTATTAAAAGCAAATGGTCCATGTTAGAGGAGCAACAAATCGAAACCATCATCTCTAACCTCAAATGGGATTTTCCCTTCCAATTGAAGATGCACCAGCACAATGCATCACAACATATGACCAACTAATTCCCAAGGCTCTCAACATTGAAAGAGCCCTCACAACACAAGGGTGCACACCCGTGTACTAAGACAATAGACCATTGACTAGCTACAATGACAAACCTCACACTTGGGATAAAAATACAAATGTTACCAACGATGGTGTTGTTGATGCCAAAGTTGTTATTAGCATTCCAAAGAAAAACACACAAAAATAAATATACCTACAACATAACACTCATCAACCACAAATCAACACACAACAACCCATTCTCCAAGACATCCCACAAACAAACCCATCACAACAATAACCAGATAATCAAACAGTCAACAATGTGAATGCTCGAGGAGGACCACCCCTAAGGAACTAATATACATTGAAACAAAATTATACACCATTGGGGGAGCCCATTGAATATGTCATGCAATAGCTAGTGCAAGAAAACCTCATCACACTCCCTATTTATGAAAATTACCAAGAACCTTAAGTTAAGCTGCCATGGTATAATGAGAACCGCCTTTGTGATTTTCATAAAATCAAGGGACACACCATAGCTAGCTACATGAGGCTCAAAAATCTTATCCAGAACCTCATTGACGATATGACTATAACCATCGACTAACCAATAGGAAACCAAGATCTCAAGATATACATGAATCCAATGCGAGATCACAACAAAGGGAATAACAACGACAAAGGAAATAATTCTACCTATGTAAACCATATCTATGACCATGTTGTAGTGTCATTAGATGAGTTTGTAATGGTCATAAACATCAAAGGGCCTAGAGCAGAGTGTGGAGTCACCTCACGTAGCAACAAGATCTCCATCCCAGGACCATCTCCACCACCTAGGGTACCACTTGCCAATCCAAAATATAGCCATAGTGGCTATAGTGTCTTGGAACAATTGAAGAAGACCTCACCCAAATCTTTGTCATGGAGTTTCTTAAAATATCACCTACACAAGGATATTCTAGAGAAGACCTTGTCTACATCCTCCATTCCCACAGACATTGATGCAGACCAATTTCAAGTTATGGTCAAACACATCACTACGCTACATCTTCTTACATTTTTTGAGCATGACCTACCAATGCAACCATCACATAACCACACACTCCATCTTGAGGTCTTGGTCCATAATAACAAAGTCCAAAGAGTCTTGGTGGATGGAGGTGTAGGCTTAAATATTTGTACCTTGTAGCTAATAAATAATTTGGGATTCTTAGATGATATCATTGAGAAAGGGAAAAGTATCACCATTAGGGCCTACGATGACCAAGAATGGGTGTCTCAAGGCACCATCCAACTCCCCATTCAAGTGGGGCTAGCCATTATTGAAACCACCTGCCAAGTCCTTGACCTTGAGCTTCCATATAGTATTCTCCTAGGGCATCCATTGTTCCATGAGATGCAAGCTGTCGCATCTACTTTTCATCAATATGTAAAACTCCCATATCAAAATCAAAAATTTACGATCCATGGCGACCCCAAACACTTCTATTACTACAAGAATATGGAAGCCAAATATTAAAAAAATCCCCCAAGTTCCTAAAAATAATGAGGGACCCACCTCTTCCTATGTTGATCCATCAACTTTGGTCTCCACTTGTGAGACAGACACCCATCATCCAAAACATCTCGGATATCAAAGTTGTAATCAAGGATAATGTTTATGGGGACTATAACTTGTAGAAGGGTGCATACATGTTGGGAGAGTTACCTCAAACTCCTAAGTCTCATGGAATACCACAACCTAGTGATGGTGTATCCCAAACATTCGCAGCATCTCCCACCACTTTCAAAAAATGGGGGGATTTAAGCAAAGAGGTTGTAGACAAGGAAGATATATCAAGCCTCCTATATCAAGATAACAAACCTATACTCATTCTTCCAATGGAGGAGGACAACAAATGTCTACAACTAATGTTTGGATGGGGCTACAACAAAAATAAAAAGCTAGGGGAAAATGACAATGACTTATTAGAACCCCTTATTCCTGAGAAAAGCCCAAAGAATCTTGGCCTCGGGTGTACCCCCATGAAGGTAAACATTCTTTGCAAGCATGCTCCTATTAAGATAGTCAAAGTTTCCCCGTTAGTTCTCGTATCGCTTGGTAGTCACTTGAAAGATCCTATCTCTAACCTACCTATGTTATTTGAGGATTCCTCTCTTTTCATGATAACCATCATGTCATTTAAGTCAAGTAACCAACTCATTGAGCTAAAACTCATCTAACCCTAACTCATTGACTATTACCAATGGGGACCACCAATCTTGGATTCATTCAAAAATGATGAGGCTCTCTTGAAATTCATGGGACTAAGAGATAATCTACCATATGGAGATCACACGTCAGGTTTTGACATCGATTTGGATACACATGCGTACTACGGGGAAACAATTTAATCTCTTAGTTGCAAAATTGAAAATCTAAGAGTAATGTCTTGATCCTTAAGTGAAAACCCCATTGTGGCACTTTCTAATCCTAAAATAGTAAAAGCAAAGGACATATCTGATGGTGAAAACCTCTTTGAGGCACCAAAGGATGAGGGATTCAATCTTCCCCTTAGTGTTATTCATTAAGAGAAATCAACAATCCTAGCAGAGAAGTGCAACCCAGTAAATGTAGGAACTGAAAAGGCACCACAAATCACCTTCTATGCATAGTCACCTTTGACTAAGGAGCAATAAAATCTAGCAGCATTTATGAAAGAAAGGAAGGTGAAATTTGCATGGACATACATTGACATGTTGAGCCTTGATCCTGAAGTGGTGGTCCATCATCTAGCAAAGTATCTAGAGGAAAAACCTATGAGACAAAAATTGAGACATCCACAAATTGCCTTATTAGTCAAACTAGAGCTACAAAAACTTCTTGATGCAGGATTCATTCGACCCATTGATTATCCAGAATGGGTTTCCAACCTTGTACTAGTTTCCAAGCCCACTGGGGGCATTAGAATATTCACCGACTTCAAGGACCTGAATAAAGCATGTCCTAAAGATGATTTCCCCCTCCCCAACATAGATATGATTGTAGATTTGATGGTGGGGCATGAAATTCTATCATTAGTGGATAGATTTTTCAGGATACAACCAAATCATGATTGCAAAGGATGATCAACATAAAACTGCTTTCACATGCCCATGGGGCACCTATTGTTGAAATATGATGCCATTTGGGCTAAAAAACACTGGAGCTACATATCAATGAACTATGACCTTGATCTTTCATGACATGATCCATAAGACTATGGAGGACTATGTGGATGACATATTAGCTAAATAAAGGAAACATCAAGACCGTATATCAACATTGGGCCAATTGGCTTGAAGAATATAAGGTACAAATAAATCCCAAGAAATGTGTCTTTGGTGTAACTTCAGGAAAGCTCTTGGGATATATTATGTCGATGAGAGGAATCAAGATAGATCCAACAAAATTCAAGGTAATCTTGGACGTGGAGGTGCTACATACATTGAAACAGTTGCAAGGCTTGCAAGGTAGGCTACAATCAATCAAAAGATTCATAGCACAACTCGCAGATAAAACTGTTCCCTATTCCCACCTACTACACAAGGGGATAACCTACAAGCGGGATAAGAAATGTGACAAGGCATTTAACCAAATCAAAGAATATTTACTAACACCACCTGTCCTTATGCCTCCAATCCCAAACAAACTATTAATCCTCTACATTTTGGCTACAACAACAACCCTTGGTGGTCTTTTGGCTTGCCATGATGAAACAAGGAAATAAAGAGCTATCTACTACATTAGTAGAACCTTGGTGGGATATGAGCTAAACTACACATTCATTGCAAAGGCTTGCCTTGTAGTTGTGTTTGCATCACAAAAATTCTGGCACTATATGCTAGCCCATCAAGTTAAGCTCATTGCCAAGATTGACCCCCTCAAATATCTCTTATCCAAAGGAACTCTCACAAGATGGATGGCCAAGTGGGTAATGATCTTGACAGAGTATGACTTTGAGTATGTGGAACAAAAAGCCATCAAAGGACAAGTAATTGCAAATCAATTGGTCAAAGCTCCCATATATGTAGAGAACCCATTAATATCATAGTTTCTAGATGATTCAATCTTCCTCCTGAATGCAACAGACCATTGGAAAGTGTACTTTGATAGTTCCTACACATAGCATGGGTTAGGAGCGGGTGTCCTTTCCATCACCCCATAGGGGGATTGTATTCCAAAGTCATATTGTTTGTCCTTCCCTTGCACTAATAACATTATAGAATACAAGGCTCTTGTCATAGGACTCTAAATAGCGGTACAATGGCAAATCTTGGCACTGAAAGTCTATGGGGGTTCGTAGTTGATTATCAACCAAGTCAATGATGAATATCAAACCAAGGATAACAAGCTCACCCCATACAAAAAATTGGTAGAAGATCTCAAGGATTTCATCATCAGAATAACATTTGAGCAAATACCGAGAGTGAATAATAGAGCAACAAATGTTATGGCGATGATTGGATCATTGTTGGATACCCTGAAAAATATCCATAAACATGAATTCCCTATTGAGCAGCTTCTCATATTGGCTTTTGAGGTACCAGAATTTGAGCTTGTGTGTGAAATGGTTGGTCTCGATGATCCTTGGTGCCATGAAATATTTACTTGCTTAAAAAGAGGAATCCTCCCTAATGACATTGCCCTAAACCTTAAAAATACCTTTGTTAAAAAGTAATCCTACTTCGTCATCCTAGGAGAAACCTTGTACCGTAGGAGTATTGAGGGAACACTATTATGATGCCTTAACCTCGAGGAAGCTTTGAATACCTTAATAGAGGTACACGATGATATTTGTGGTTCACACTCTAGTGATATGACCTTGGCCAAGAAACTACTAAGGACAGGGTACTACTGGCCTACCATGGAGAAAAAAGCTCACAACTATGTTCGAAAATGTATGCAATTCCAACAACACGGGGACCTCATCCATGCATGAGCTTAGGGGCTCTAGCCAATCATAACACCTTGGCCCTTTTCACAATTGGGGATCAACCTCATAGGTAAAATAACACCTAACTCCTCCAATGGCCACAAGTTCATCATTACCACCACAAAGTACTTCACAAAGTGGGTAGAGGCCATTCTTATGACCTACATCACAGGAAAGAAAATCTCTAAATTCATTCTAAATTACCTCATTTGTTGAATTATCTCAGATAATGGGACACCTTTCAAGAATCTATATGTTCGTGAGTTGTGTGAAAGATTTAATATCCAATACTAGCTCTCCACCCCTTATGAACCCCAAGGTAACGACCAAATTGAGGCTATGAATAATGCCATCTTGAAAATCCTCAAAAAGGAAATCAATGAAGTTGGTCGTGATTGGCACTTATAGTTAAACCTTACCTTATGGGCTTACTGAACCAATATCCGCACACCTACAGGTGCAACACCCTTCTCCCTTGTATATGGATCTGAGGCTATCCTACCCATTGAGGTCGAGCTCCCATCCCTATGAATGTCATTACAGAACCTTATCACTAATTAAGAATATAGAGTGTCATGTTTGAACGAGCTGGAACTACTAAATGAGCATCGCCTAGATGCCTTGAATCACTTACAGGTTTATTAGAGCTACCTCAAGAGAAGCTAAAACAAGAAGATCAAAAGTCGGTCCTTCTAGGTTAGAGAGATCGTATTAAAGGATAACCAAATGAATGTACCAAATCCAAACAACAAGGGTGAGTTTGAACCTAAATGGTTGGGACCCTTCATCGTCACATCTAGTTACAAATCAGGAGCATATTAGTTGTCTACACCCGAAGGCAAACACCTACAAGAGCCTATCAATAGCTCCCATCTAAAAAAAAATTATGCCTAGGCTTGCAAGGTATAAATCCAAAATATAAAAAAAATAAAAAAATATGAAAATCCAAAAAAAAAAGAAAAAGGATTGAAAACAGTAAAGAAAAAACCATCCTTTGGTGAAAACCACTTCGGTGGCACATTTGGCAAGTACCTTGGTGAAAAACTGGAAATCAGGTGCCTTGTGTAAATAAAGCACTTCCCATCCACCATGGATTCTTTGGCTTGTTTTGCATCGCTTTCCATTGCTTCCACCCATCGCATTCCATTGTTCTTTCCATTCACTCATCTATGTCCACATCATGGCTCAATCCAGTTAGTATCATGTTCTACTTGGCACTTTCCTTAAGTCAGTTTTTCATACCTATATTGAGGTAGTCTATTGCATCACGTTGAGGGCATTCCTTATTCCTATGTCAGATTAGATTCATGTATATCCTTGAAATATTTCATAACAGTGGATAATCGAAAAACATCCATAAAATCAAAAATTCCAAAAACATCCAAAACATATCAAAATCCAAAAGTAGGTCAAAAAGGCAAAAAGTCAAAAATATAGTTACCATGTCAAACTACGAGATCTCTGCATGTATAATGTAGGAAAGGTTAAGCTTTGATCAACTCTTGAAGCCCCTAGGATAGGTCTTGTAGGTATCCATCATAGTAAACTAATAAACCATCAATGTTCATATTTCATCAATAAACGAGTTAGTGTTTATCGAACCATGAGGTATCTGCGTGTATAACATAGGCAAGGCTAATATTTGATCAGCCCCCAAGGCCCCTAGGATATATCCTTAGGTTAGATTCTTGTTCAAAATCTCAAAAAATACAAAAATATTAGGAAATTTGAAAATCGAAACATTTGTAAAACATCTCAAAAATCCTAAAACAACCTCATAACATTTCAAAAACACTCAAAAAATTGACACATTCCAGAAAACCAAAAAAAATCACCCATCCCATTACATGTTCACTTGCAATAAACATCCACTCACAATAAATTGATCATGACCATCAACCTTTGGTAAGGCAAGTAGAAACAAGTATAACAACTTTTGGATAAACCTAAATGTTAGACTCTTTAGTTTAGGTCGGTATTTAAACAAGTTGGTCAACTCTCAGTATCAATAGCCCATCATCCTGTTAGTTTCAACATCATTTGATCATCATGTCCTAGGATACATATTTCCTACAATGGACATCAACATTGATTTTTTCTTATGATTTATCTTATTGCACCTATTCCAATGACCTCTCGATGATGTCTAACAAAATGATTTAGAGAGAAAGGACTAGGGAATTGATCATTGTATTTTGTTTGTTGTGCTTGTTGGATAGTCTTGTAATATAACCTTGGAAAATACTTGATCTGTTAGGTGTATATGGAGGATGTTTTGAACACCTTGTTGACTATTACATATGGAGGTTTTTCCTTTCTATGTTTTGGTCCAATATGTTTGAAGTTTCTAAAGTACATCCTAGTAAGGTTTTCATATATTGGGTGTGAACAAGGATACTCCTATTTTTTTGTTGAGTCAAAGTCCATTGCACTAGATACCCCGCCATCCTGGTTGTTTATACCTTGATGCATCATATCTACGCTTGTTATCAAACATAAGGAAAGTTGTGTCATTTGTGTCCCAATCCCTTGATAAGAAAAAACATCATCATCATATCTAATAAAGTCTCAACAACTCATGGACTTGTTGGAATTCTACATCTTCTCATAATCAAGTGTTGATCCCTCTCATTCTTCTATCTTTTGTTTGCGTTAACATGGTATCATGACATTAAAAAAAATATCAAAACATCTATCTTGCATCCACAAACCGTCAACATCCTACATAATCATGGCATGTCATCATAATGGAAACCATAAGCCATACATTGCATCATCATATAAGTTGTTTAGAATAATATGGATTTGTTATTCTAAGCATCTTAATCCATCTCATTTGCATTATCATCATCATAAAATAGATCTGTTAGTCTAAGCATCTCATAACATAATCATTCATTACATCCATAACATAAGCATAAACATATAGCCACATCCATACATACATATTGCATCATCATGGCATATCATATGGAAAGATACTAAAAAGGAAAGTAAGACCATCCATTACATTTATATTCATGTTATACAACCATAACATTGCATACCTCAGATCATGAATTATAAACATCATATCATAAATCATAAATCACAAATACATACATCCATAATGCATCATATGCATTCCTACATCCATAAAGCATGAATTAAAGAAAAATCACATCATATAATGTTGCATTAGAGCCATCTCATATATATATATCAAAAAATCGAATGTCATGGTATAATCAGGATCAATGTGTAATATCATCAAAAATAATATACAAGAGGCTAATCAAAACTCAACCAATGAATGTATATACAACAATAATTAGGTTGTACATCCAAAAATTGTCTATCATGGGAGCATGATATCCTTGGATCTCTCGCTCATCCTGGTGAGAGCTTGATGTATGATGACTAACTAAGGGGCCTCCACGAGACCTGCTCGGTGCTGCCCTACTCATATGCAAAAATATGGTTGTTGTCACTCCTTTGAGCACTCTCTATAATAGCACATCTTATAGTAGGATGCCTCCTGCATGGCTCACCTATACATATATGTTGGGACTATGGCTTGTCCCTATGCTTATTGTGTTGCATCCTCTAGCTGCTCTCGATGCCCTGTCTCCCATGCCAAGGCCAGATCCGAATCATGCCGTAATTGGTGTTCATGATCAATCTCTCTCTTGGTAGCCTATAGTTGTTGCCTTGCCTGGTCCCTCTCTTGAGTAACCACCTATAGCTATGTTGTGGTTTATTGTAACTAGCCTATGAGTTGTTGAACTTGACCCATCAATGCCACAAGTTGTGCATCACGTGGATCAAGACCCGGTGGTGGCCCTTGTGGCGGCTGCTGTGGTGGTCTTTGGTCCATTGGTTGTACCAGTGGAGGCCCATGACCATGTCTCTAAGGGTCATCCTATATGTGCCCCTAATTTTCCACTTGCCCATCATGTCCCCCATGTTGCCCATGCGATGGCTACTGTTGACCCATCAAAGGACCTCTCTGGTGTCCTCTACCTACTGCTAGAACAACTGGCAATATAAGTTGAGTCAAAGTGTGGGCTTGCTAGTATGCATCGTAAGCCTGTGTGGTCCCGAAATCCTATGGACTATCAAAGTACACCCATGGCTATGCTACCAGCTGTCTAAAATCATCTATAGCAACCTAGGGAGAAATCCGCTATCCCCAAGCGGTCTCTCAAGATCTCCTAGAAAATATTGTTGTGTAACCCTACTGAGGTGCATCCTGCACCTCTCCAAACTGTTGGACCACCTTATCTAGGAGGTATCACTCGATCATGTGGTGCCCCCATCCTTTTATGCACCTCCTTTGACCACCAATAAAATAGCTTCTCATCATCATTGATCCACCAACGGACATGTATCCAAGGCCTCCACCTAAAAACTGTCATCTCATCGATCACCCACCTCCAATGCGGGATGCCTGTAATGCTTGTATAATGAAGGGTTTTCATCACCCCATATTTGTACACTGCAATGTGCTCATAGGCCCATATGTGGATTAATGTCACCCAGAACCCAATGTAGCATGCACCACAATATACCACCTAGTGCATTCATGATACAACAATGCAAGAACAACTAGGCTCCAGGCATAGACTATCATCCCCTCCATCATAGTCTATCCCCTGGCTTGCCTATCGGGTACTAGGAACCCCAAGATTAGTGCACCCACAAAAAATGTCAAATCTAGGGAAATCCCCTTGTAACAGTGCAAATCAATCTAGTCATTGTCAACCTCATACTGATCTACTCCAAGCACTTGGAAAATCACATCACCTCCAGCCTCTACGTCATATATAATCCTCTCTCTGTGGATGGAAATTTGGAGGATTCTCCAAACATCCTTGAGGGTGATGATGGCCTCCCTAGTCGGTAAATGAAATGATGATGTCTCACTCTTCTATCGCTCAACCAAGGCTATCATCATAGCCAAGTGTGTGTGTATCACTGACATCTATGCAATGTGTCCAAAACCAATCACACCGAGGAAGAACAATGCATCATTAGTCAAATGTCTCACTTGATGTAAAATTTGGCATTGATGCTCCTTTGAATGGAGCGGGCGAAGAACCTCTTGCACTCAAAATGCACACCACATCAATTTTTTTACAAAAAATAAAACCCTAAAATATAAAGGTGGTTTAATTTTAGCACAAGTGATCCTCTAGTTTTTAGCAAAAGCAATGCCAAACTCAATAGCGACACTCTTCCTCAAAGGTGGGTCAGTATTTGAGGGTGGTTCCAGATCGTTTACATTTGTGCAATGCTCTGTAGCAAAGGCTAATTGAATATGCCCTTAATTTTTTCCCAAAATTCAATACACAAACCAACAACAAGTGATTAGCATTGCTCCAAAAGCAAATTAACTCTAACCAGAATGTTCACCAAGATCCCAATGTGTTGATAGCATATGAGGATCGCTTTGAAATTACAATTCACAAATCCACAAGTTAGGTGAGATTATTACATTATTAAAGATGTGGACTTCCAATTAATTTGGGGAATCTCCACACAACCACTTATTTAGTGGGGAAACTTACAATTAAAGATGATTATTTAAACTCAACCACTCAATCGTGGGAGTATGAAATTTAAACTAATTGCAGCAAATAAAATAAATAGCTGTTAGTACTACTAATCAGCTTTACAATGAATTAAACAGGCAAATGAAATATATGCTTCCAATTCAATCAATGCACTTCCTCTAACTCTTACAATACAATAATGATAAAAATGAAGCTCAAACCAGCATTATATCAAAACTAACAAGTCTGATCAGAAATAGAGAATACAGAAAATCAGACCAGCAAACTGTACATCAATGAAATGCACATAACTTTATCAATTTACCTCCAAATTGAGTGAAATCAATTGCAATGAACCTTTGGAGGATAGGCGCCCATGTCATGATGATGAAACAGCTTCAAAAAGCAACCATTAATTTACTTGCACAATTCTCAATGCTCCAACATGGTACGGCCCTTAGCAAGGGCAATTTTGCAAGAATAAAAATAAATACTTTGAAATAAATTCTGATCTTCTATGGAAGGGGCGCCCATGTGCTAGGAATCCATATCTTCAATACCCAGAAGCATATTAAAATTGAACAAAAAGCTGTTAATGAAAATCACCTTCAGCCATGAATGAACCAGCAAGCTCAAAAACTGAAAAATACTTCAAATTCTCCAACAATGAAGCTCAATGTGCACTTCTGAATGAAGCACACTCTCAATCCACCATCTAGGGAACCATAGTTTCAGGTCCGAAGAATGGAGACAAATTGCTAAGCTTTCCCTTAGCCGGATTCTGGATTTCAAACCAGCAGCATAACTTTACAATATTTCCAAAGATAATCAGCTCTTCAAACAGCAGCAATATATAAGCTTCAATTGGCAAATGAAGCCAAGAGACTCTTCAAATTCCAAGAAGTTGAATCTTCAACTTCCAAAAGGGACTTTAAGCATTTCACTTTGAAATAATAAAATATTAATCAACCTCAGCCCAACTTCACTTTGCAATAAAGCATTTAATAATTCATTAAATGCACCATTGACAATGACCCCCTTTTAAAACAACATGAAGTGATCATTCCTAGGTGTGGGGAATCATATAAAATGACTAAGTATAAAACTTAATCCATGGAATAACCAAAGCCAAACTTAAATTGAAGGATAGCAAGATGATTGAGCTGAATGATGATGCTGCCAAAATTAGACTTACTAAAAATAGCGCTATAAATAGTAAGTTCACATCAAAACAAGAAAGCCAAACTCATTAACCAAAGGATTGAAACTCGCCAAAAGATATACTTGCTAAAATAGGCTATAAATAGTAAGTCACAACATCCTCTAAATGCCAAGAGAAGACCCTAGTTTTCTACTTCATCTTAGCCTATGGATTTCTAAAATAGGATAAAAAAGAAGTTTAAAATGGGACATTACAATTGTGATGCTTTACCTATTCTAGGTTGCATGATGCTTCATTACAAAGGCAAGTTAGCATTAGATGTGCAACTCTAGATCCAAATTGAGTTGTGTGGTGCTATACCACAAAGGTGGTGCTCCAGCATCAAAAGCGACGCCGACTAGAGAAAATGTAACTCTTTACAAAGCCGCTTTTGATTGACCTAATTAACTCCTAATAAATGCATTAAAAACATAAAAAAATAAGAAAGGCTTCAATTTGCATACCGGGGGTCCTGTGTCTAGAGGCTTTTAGAACTCGCGAACTTGCTCCATCTGATGTCTGGGAAGCACATGCTCAGCCATAGCATGAACACTTCAAAGCAAAATCATGAGAAATCTCTAAAGCAAAGTGCACAAATGATTTGAAAATGATATCGACCCTCTTATTTAAACTCAAAAATTAGGGTTTTGGAGGGGGAAATTAGGGTTTTTTTTAACCTCTTAATCTTTTTTGTGAGTCACAAAGCCTATCTTGACTGTTTTTTGGTGTCTTGAACCTATTTTTGCATCTTGTGACTTATTTTTTGCAGTTGGACCATTGTTTCATTTATCGCAAGCTCGACCCAAAAATTGAATTTTTTTCCTGATCTCTTGAGGGGGTAGTGTAGCAGCATAAATTCCTCCCACTGGGGAAATAGTGGGGCATCTAAAAAATCATAATTTTTTTGAATTTTGATCTTGGTAGCATTAGTCTTTGAATCAACACAAGTACCTCACTTCAAAGAGGGGCAAAATGTAGACACTTAAATAGTCTTGATAGATATTAGGCATTTGATTCTGATTAATTGACATCATTTCCTCCTAAATCACTTATGCACTAACTATTTAATTAAATCATCTTTATTATTTAGTTAAAATTTCTACTATTAATCCAATAATTAACTTTATCAGATTAATTCATCCCTTTCTCACTAATGTTCATCCCATTTAATTAAATAAATCAAATTATTTAATTAAAATCCCAATGTATTGTAATTTGATTAAACAAATCTAATTATTTAACAAATGTCATAAAACCTCTAACCCACTTAAGTTGATTAATTTTGAATTAATTAACTCATAATCCTCATTACCCATTTCTCTAGCTTTTAACCTCACCAAGGTTAAATAAACCTATGATCAACTAACCAAGTTGCACATAAAAATAATTTCTTTTAATTAACTAATTAACCTATTTTCCTCACAAAGGCATATTCTTTGGAATATTCCTCTCAACCACCCATTCATAAATTTCCCTCCAAAAGCTTTTAAAGCCTCTTACAAAGACCTTAAATTCCTCTTACAAGAGCATTTAACTCCACTTACATGCCATCTCGTCTCTCTTACATCTCAACCATATTCATTTAATTCTCTTACATTCTCTTACAAATCCACCTACATGCCTTAAATCTTCACATTCTTTAAAATGTGCCCCACACACATCCCTGTGGCTTTCATTAGCCTTGTGACAAGTGTCGCAATGCTTTTGATCCCCATTTTAGTCCCACATCCTCCAAATTCATCCATTCTTCAACCCTCTTGTCCTATAAATAGATGCCCTCTCTATTGAATATGGATCTAAAATCTCATGCAATCTTACTATAGGCATATTCATCCATAGAAATCACTCATTTTCATCACTTCAACTAGATTATCAACACATTTTCATCACAATCACATACACTTGGAATCAAAGAATTTTGGAGCTTATCAAAAGGGATTGGGAGAGGGTCACTTTCCACATCAAAGTGACACCAATTCCCCTATGGGATTGTGGTTTGATCTATTAAGATAGGTTTACATGCTCTTCATTTGATTGTTATTGCTTTATTCCATGTTTTATTATCTTTGTATGATCAAGAATTTCATAGGGAATGGTTATTTGTGCTTTCTAATGTGACTAACCTTGTTTGTGTTGTCTTTGATTAGCTTAGAGAAGATTATCACTCACACATATAAATATAAATATAAAGAATAGTATTATGTTTATATATCAACTTACACATATATTAATATATATATACATAATTCCATTATATATACACACACACACACACGTAATTCCATTTTATTATCTTTATAAAACACTCATACATGCAATCCTATCAGTCGATGTATATGTGTGGAATGTGTATATACATATATTTATGTGTATGTGCATGTCATTTAGTCCAATCGGTATTCCCATGCATATGGGTAATCCATCCATGAGCATGCGTAGGTACATCTACCTATGTGTACTCATGTACGTATTTACTCACATGTATGAGTTTACCAAAGATATGTACATATATACATACATAAATTAAATGCACACATCTCATCGATGTAGAGATAAACACACAAAGACGGATTCCACTTATCATCAAAACTCATCATATACCTCATTCCATACATTCATAAACAAGATCACAAATCAATATAAACATACACAACTAGACTGAAGATCACTTACCATCTACCCAACTAGCTTGACTCAACTAAGACCATCTAGGGTGCGAATGTGTGAATGTCTATAAGATTGAATTAGAGGTTACCAAACCAATTTATTCTCCTGTGTGATACTTCCCCTCTCTTTTGGAGGCTTGAACCTGTTCCTACATTTCAACTTAGTTCACCACAGTAGTAGTTAGCTGAGTCAATGCATTCATATACTTCTCATACATATCATATTCACATTATATATTTCATATACTGAATCATAAAGCATTTATTTGAATCAAACATTCATTCAACATATTCCATCAAAATTCATGAATAAACACATTCATATTTATTGAAGTAATTTATCAAACAAGGTAATAGTATAGGTAATAACACATGGGGTGTAACAAAAAAATATTATGAAAAAATATACTTGCCCTAGATATTGATGTTAGGAATCTATATTTTAAAAATTAGAATTTGTATCCTTTATAGAAAAAAATTATGTTGGACAACATAAACGTTACTTTATGAAAATGTTATTTTCTATTTAAAACTAATTATTAAAGGAGATTTTGAAATATTCACGATTTATTTCAAAAAAAATTTAAAAATATATATATTTAGAATCTAAATAGAAATTCCCACAAATCACTAGTTCGCATCATCTTCAAATTATTAATGATTTATTTGCTATAGGTATCAGAAGTTGAAGATTCAGTTAAAAATGTTGATATAAATGTCCATCTTGGCCAAAAAGTGAGACACAGTATTGTGATTTCACCCCACCATAAATGTTAAATGCTCCTGGAGAGGGAGCACAAAAAAACGGATGAGAAGAGCATTCTTTGCTATTGCCACAAAGCACACAAATAAATGAACCTTGAAATCTTGTCTTCTGGAGGTTGTCCCAAGTAAGACACCTATTCCTAGTAATAATCCATAATAAGAAGTTACATTTGAGCCAATAAAATTTATTCCACACATTCTTTCACCATGTGACTTCCATGCCCCCATATTTTTGTAAGTTTAACTCTTGATAGCTAGAAGCCATTGAATACACCCCCTTAGGGTCTGGAAAATATCTCTCCCACAAAAAGCTACATGCTCTACCATATAAAATCATTCTTAACTCTTCTCTATTGGCATTAGAACCCTCAATTGGCCACTCTAAGGGATCCTTCCATCTAGACAACTCCACATGCCCCAAGCTCTATATATATTTGAAATCCTAAATTTGAGACCATCTTGCTTCCAAGAAATAGTGACATAGGCCTTGTATATGAGGATAAATGTAAATGATTGATGGGAAACTATCCCAAGAGTCATGCCAGAATAATGTTTCAGAACTCATGTTACATATCTAAAATAAACCCCTCTTAATCAAATTGACACTCTTTTTGAGAGTGTCCCAAATCACAAAGCCTTTTTTGGCTAGATAAACTCTAGGCACATCTTCCTTTGCCACCCCATGAAAATACTTGAAGGAGAGAATCTTAGCCTAGACATGAGATTGATTACTACACCACCTCCAATATAGCTTAGAAACCAAGTCTTGACCAGTGATACTAGCTTGTCTTAGCCCAAACCACCCTCTTGCTTTGGTTTGCAAATAATTTCCCACTTAACCAAACTCTAGTTTGAAGAGGAAAAAATACCAACCCATATGAATTACCTTGCAAGAGCATCAACTCGTTAATGAAACTATAGGAGAAAAATGGATCAAGTACATGTAATTAGGCAAAACTTGCACCACAAATTTCACAAATAAAACTCTCCCAACAAAGAAAAGCCACCTGTGGGTCCAATGAATGACTGTCATATGAAACTTATCCAACAAATATTTCCAAGTCCCCCTAGGAAGGGAATAAACAAATAGATGAATGCCAAGGTAAACTATAGGAAGAGCTCCAATTTAAAATCTTAGGATTTGAGCTATCCAATGTTGAATAGGAATAGGGGTATTGAAGAAAATTGTTGAAAATTGAGGTGTTTTCTTAGCTTAATACTTTGTAAAACCTTAATATTGCTGATCTAAATAAGCTTTTCTTTTGTTACATATTCTTTATGGGTGATTATCTGATTAATCCATTTTACTATTTGAAGAATGTAGACAAAAGTTGATAGAAGAAGTAGACAAGATATTAGAAAGATTACACAAGCATGTACCATGGAGAAACCCTTTCAAGAAAAAACTCCACCAAGAATTAATCTATTATTCAATCTCTAAAGTAGATTACAATAGCTCCAATTCTTGCTTGAGAATGCCTCTTTTTCCTTCACCAAAACTTCTTCACAACCTGCAATAAAATTGATACAAACTCTCTTCAACTTGCTTGAGATATATAGGTTTAATTAGCTTTGTAAACTCCACAAGAGTTACAATTACAATGCTCAAGCCCTATCCCTAAAAGGTACACCTATCTCATGCAAATAGAGTTATGTCGTGAAAAACAATGTCAAATCCTCATCTTCATGCATTTGGGCATCCCAAACTAAAGTAGCAACTCAACCTTTGTTCTGTAAATATCTTCAAGGCTTCATCCTCAAAGTAGGCACCCAAAAGTGGTCCCACTTAACTGAGCCTTCTGAAATATCTCAACATGCAAAGGAGTTAATTCCAAGAAACCAACTTGGGCACCCAAGTTGGGTCCAAGTCATTTCTTGTTAACTAAAACATTTATGAACACCATTCATGCAAGAATGGTCATCCCCTACTAACTGGAGGTAGTCCTTGTTATTTGTAGCCATCCATCCCAAGTTAACTAACGTCAACTAGCATTCAACTAAAACTAACTGAAGATAGCTGAACCATAACTGAACTGAACTGAACTAAATTGATTATGAACTAAACTGAACTAGACTTCATGCATGCAAACATCAAACCCTAACTCCTAGGATCTTTACATGCATTTAGAAGTGTTATCTCTTACTTCGAATAGTTAACTGAACTCAAGGTGAGTGTCACCTACCATGCGGGTGCCCCATGTGCCCCTATTATTTAGGAACTCATAATGGATGCCCTCACATGCTCCTAACATTTAGAATTAATTACAAAAGTCAATTAACATGCTTATTTAATCAAATATTAATCTCTTCCTAATCATAGTGTTGATGAACACATTCCAAGGAATTAGGAGATACATGAAATAAATGATTTTTAGGATTGCAATTAAATGGCATCCTATTCCCAGCATTCTCCCACTTGACATTATACATTGCAATTATTCTAAACAAGGAATAATAATTTTAAATCAAGTATAGGACTCAAGGCCAATGGCCTTCCTACACCAACTAATCAATCCATGCTAACTTCAAATGCAACCTGCATAATCATGAAGCTCCAAGCAAATGACTAAAACCAAGAGAACTTATCTATAGGAATTGGTTTCATAAGATAATCTGTAATATTAATGAAAGTCTCACATTTCTCAATCAATACCTTCCCACTTTCAACCATTTCTCACACAAAGTGATACTTAATATCAACATGCTTAGTACGAGCATGATACATAGGATTTTTGGCTAAACACATAACACTTTGACTATCACATTCAAGTTTAACTTACTTGCAATTAAAACCAATACCTTTCCCAAGTCTCTATAACCAAATTGCCTTTTCGAAGGCATGTGTAACCACCGAGTGTGTTGGACTCATGTTCAACCAAGGTGTAGGCTCCTCGGTCTTTTCTGTTGGAAAAGTTTCTTTCTAGTAACCATTCCAACACATGTATCTATCCATAAGAGAACTCAAGCCTCACCTATTTATCCAAGTATCCATGAGGACCTGTAACCAACCAATCCATGCCAAACTCCAAATGCAACACAACACTTTTATGAAGTAATCAAGCAAATGATTAATGTACCCAATACTTAAGAGAACTACACAAGATCAATGTTAAAGCTCCAATCTTGAACATAAACATGACATCCATGATCTAACCATCTCCTCTTAGGAGATCACATGCACCATAACATACATCTTGGTCTCAAGAGAACATGTAATATGCCAAACTCTAAATGCATATCAAGAGTAAACCATGACATAATAGCAACCACTCTAAACCAATAAAAAACCATATCCCCAATCACATGAAGATAACCTTACCAATGATGCATCCATGTCACTGCCAACAACTCCCATTGAATCATGGTACCGAGTTAAACATGGCATCGTGACTACCATCCTCTCCATGAAGATCACTTTGAAACATGAAGCAAATAGTTATCACAAACAATATTAGCTGAAATAACCAATGCATCATTACTATCATCCAAGGACTCCTCTGTAGAAGAATTAGAACTTTCTTTCTTGTTCTTACAATCCTTCTTCACATGTTCTGGTTTCTCACAATTCCAACAAATTACCTTACTCTTACCAGGGGTTTAGACTGTCCTTTAGACTTACCCTTTCCTTTCTCATCTCCCTTAGGTTCCTTTTTCTTAGGTCTACCTTTTACAAAGAAGTCATCTTGGATTTCCTCTTTAGACTTCCTCCTCATCTCCTCTGATAGGAGAGTAGGAATTATATTGTCCATCTTAGGATTTGCACCACTACCACTGATAGCAACTATTAGATTTTCCCAAGAATCTGGTAAAGAACAAAGTAACAAAATGCATTTATCCTCATCTTTGAGCTTTACATCTATAAATACTAACTGACTGAGAATTAAATTGAAAGAATTTAAATGTTGTGCAACAAATTCACCATCTTTCATTTTAATGAATACAACTGCCTTTTCAAATATAACTTATTAGCGAGACTCTTAGTTTGATAAATATCCCCTATTCTCTTCCACAATTTATATGCAGTATTTTCATATGAAACATTCAAGAGAACAACATTAACAAGACATAATCTAATTGTTCCTCTTGCCTTCTTATCTAACTTAGCCCAATCCTCATCTGAAATAGTTGTAGGTGTATTTGTCTCATTATTAATTGCTAACCACTGATCTCTTTCTTCAAAAATATCTTACATTTTTAGTTTCCACATTTCATAGTTAGATCCATTGAACCTTTCAATATCTAAACGAGAATTCATTGTAGCAAACTTATTTCCAATATCAGCAAATAACAAAAATAATAAAAGCTCCCACTAAGCCAAAAAACCTCCAATCTTTTAAGAGAAAGGCGTCCCAATACTCTACCCAACCTCAGCTCTAATACCAAATGTTGAAAATTGAGGTGTTTTCTTAGCTTAATACTTTGTAAAACCTTAATATTGTTGATCTAAATAAGCTTTTCCTTTGTTACATATTCTTTGTGGGTGATTATATGATTAATCCATTTTACTGTTTGTAGAATGTAGACAAAAGTTGATAGAAGAAGTAGACAGGATATTAAAAATATTACACAAGCATGTACTATGGAGAAACCCTTTTAGGAAAAAACTCCACCAAGAATTAATCTGTTATTCAATCTCTAAAGTAGATTACAATAGCTCCAATTCTTGATTGAGAATGCCTCTTTTTCCTTCACCAAAACTTCTTTGCAACCTGCAATAAAACTGATACAAACTCTCTTCAACTTGATTGAGATATATAGGCTTTAATCAACTTTGTAAACTCCATAAGAGTTACAATTACAATTCTCAAGCCCTATCCCTAAAAGGTACGCCTATCTCATGCAAATAGAGTTATGTCATGAAGAACAATGTCAAATCCTTATCTTCATGCATTTGGGCATCCCAAACTAAAGTAGCAACTCAACCTTTGTTCTATAAATATCTTGAAGGCTTCATCCTCAAAGTAGGTTCCCAAAATTGGTCTCATTTAACTGAGCCTTTTGAAATATCTCAACATGCAAAGGAGTTAATTCTAAGAAGCCAGCTTGGGCGCCCAAGTTGGGTCCAAGTCATTTCTTGTTAACTGAAACATTTCTCAACACCATTCATGCAAGAATGGTCATCCTTTGTTAATTGGAGGTAGTCCCTGTTATCTATCATGCAACTCAAGTCATTAGCCATGCATTCCAACTGAATTCAACTAGTATTTAGCTAAAACTAATTGAAGATAACTGAACCATAACTAAACTAAACTAGATTGAACTAAATTGAACTAAACTAAACTAAACTAAATTGATTTTGAATTGAACTAAACTAAACTAAACTAAACTAAACTAATTATGAACTAAATTTAAATGAACTAAACTGAACTTCATGCATGCAAACATCAAACCCTAACTCCTAGGATCTTTAAATGCATTCAGAAGAGTTATCTCTTACTATGAATAGTTAACTGAACTCAAGGTGAGTGTCACCTACCATGTGGGTGCCCCATGTGCCTCTATTATTTAGGAACTCATAATGGACACCCTCACATGCTCCTAACATTTAGAATTAATTACAAATGTCAATTAACATGATTATTTCATCAAATATTAATCTCTTCCTAATCCTAGTGTTGACGAACAATTTCCAAGGATTTAGGAGATACATGAAATAAATAATGTTTAGGATTGCAATTAAATGGTATCCTATTCCCAACAAAAATAATAGAGGATTTTCCTTCATTGATCTATTGACCCGATACTACCATATAGATATCTAATGCTAACAACCCCCATCAGTACAGTATCATCAACAAACTAAAATGAGATTGTGAAGGGATGTCATTGCCCCATCTCCACCCTTAAATAATACTTTGATTAACATGATATTTAATGACTCTCCCTAAGCCCTCTATTAATATGATAAAAAAATATGGAAACAAAGGGTCTCCCTGTCAAAGACCTCTAGAGGCTCCAAACAATGTAGAAGACTCGCCATTGACCAACATAACAAAGGATGTAGAAATGATGCAATTCATCGCCTAGTTGATCTAGTTCATACCAAAAACCTCTCAAGTCTTTCTAAGATTGAGTCTTTACCACACTTTCTATTATTTTGGGCGTACAAACCACTACCTAGATTTATCACCAAATTTAAGAATGAGACATTATCTTTAAGAAGAATGGAAGAAGGCTCTATCATTTTTACCCCTCCCCTCTTTTCCTCTAGACTGTTATAGCATTAAATTCCCCTGCCAATATCCAAGCGTATAGCGAGACTACTATTAGAATGTTCCTAATATGAAACAAAAGTTGATATTTACCCAAAATATTAGCTGGGGCATAGACATTAGAAAATATAACAATCTCTCCAAACTCCAAGCTAGAAGCTACCATCAAGATAGAGTTTCTACTAAAATCCACCATAGAGGAGAAATCTTTAATGGGTTCCATAAGCAAGTTACTCCCACAACATTACCCTAAGCACTAATACACTAACATTGGCTTCTCCACCATAATTTGGGAGCCATGTTACACATAATTTCAAATGATAGCTTAGTCTCTTGAATGAAGAAAAGATTAGGTGCATGAACTCTACAAAAATCCTAAACAACTTTTTGTGTAGGGTAATTGTTCAAGGGATAATCATTTCCAAGAGTTGGAAAAGAGTAAATCAATGGTTTTGATTGACCTTGACTCCACTAACATCTCTCCCATTAATTTAATTTTATCCTAGTCTTTCTACTTCACCTTAAGTTGCTTCTCAAGGGCACCCTTCTTAAGATTCTTTTGTTGTAGCCCTAAAGTGGATGAGGCTATACTTCCATTTCTTTGAATCCAAGTTTTCCTTATCCAATGGAGGAATCGACCCAACCAAGTTCAAATAATAGGTTGTCTCAACAACTTTAGATATTACCAAAGCACAAAAATTCATAGGGCTAAGATAAGTGTCCATCTACACATCAAGAATTCCACCCTCCTAATTATCTTAAATATCCTTTGCTTTGGATACCACCTTAACTGTCTATACTTTACCCACTCCAAGATCCAACCCCCTAGAATCACCTCTTGTTGACTAAAATCATCTAACACCTAAAAATGATTGAAAACCTCATCCTCCTATTTATCTTTGAGAGTTAATTTTTTCCCTCTTACCTTATTTTGAGGCTTAACTAGAATAAATCCCTCCTTGTATGCATCCTCCCCCATAATTGGATCCTTTCCTTTTTCCATCTCAGAAGTTTGATGGGGAGGCTCTTTGAAAGGTATCCCAACCCTTGGAAACCTCCTCTGGAAGTGGCCATATTCATGAAAATTTTGAGACCTAAATGAAAGTGCTTCATGGTCTAGTTGTTAAATTCATGATATGTATCTAAGGAAAGTTTCTAAAGAATGTGGCAAAAGATTATTTAAATCACTTTCAATGCATATGTGTTTATAAGAAATTACTTTTGTATCCAGTTTTTGTTGAGATTGGCTCACTAGCTTGCTTAGCAACAAGGCAATTAGATGAAGAATATTATTCCTTTAAAATTCTAATGGGAACCAAGGGAGTCACATGTAGACAAGAATACATGATGAAATATCCTCCATGAGGTTAAAACCAACATTCCATGGCTTTATAAACAAACTCAATTCATTGTAAGAAACCCCCCCCCCTTTAAATGTCTTGTTACAATCAATTAACTAATTGAAAACCACCATAAAATAATATTTATCCGCCAACATGATCTCCATTACACTCTTAGGGTTATATGTTCATCGAGCTTGAAAGAGTAGCCTGAATCCCCATGAACTTGCAAATTAAGGAATGATTCATCATATAATTAACATCTTTTTCGACTGTGCCCAATTTCATTACTAAAATCAGTTGATCACGTGGCTCCTTTCTAGGAATCCATTTACTTTTTGGATTTGAAGAGCCCCATTCTATGACTAGTCCTCCCCACTCAGGGCTTATTCAAAAAATTTAAGACACATGCATGCATGGAAGATGGGCCATTCCTGACCCAAAACCTCCCAAAAGGCGTGTTTTGCTTCAATTTGACACCTCCTATCGATGCCATACTAAACAAGAGAGTAAAAACCTACCCTAAAAACCTTTCCTAGGTCTTTATGTGTATACACCTAAAATCGGTCAAGACAATTAATTAATTAAATACTAGCCATTAAACTAACAAACTCCTTTATTTCATCTACTTATAAATAAATCCTCAATTTATTTATATAGTTCACACTTTTCTAAATTTTTCATCCTAAACCACATTCTTCTAAATTTAATTAAATAAACAAATGTATATAGTTTGTTTTTATTTAATTAAATATCTTCCCACTAAGTTTGAATAATTTCAAATTCAAAATTAGTCACATGTCTACAACACTTTTGGCCATGTCATCAAATGTCACATGTAATTAAATATGACCAATATTTAATTACATTATTTTCAACTAATTATCTTCAACAAACTTTTAACACATGGCTTATTTCTCACACACTTTATTCCTTCATCCATTTGGCATGTTGCCCTTGGTCAAGGGGACATCCTTCTTGATTCTTCCATCTCCACCATTCATCCCTCATGTTTGAATCTAGACCGTCGATTGCTACCACATCACAAGATGCTTTTAAAATCTTATAAACACAACACTTTGATACAACATTTATCATCCCATATTTTAGAAAAATTATTATGCAAGAATAGCTTTGGAGCATTGGAGCATTTGGAGTTTATAATTAGCATTGTAGTATCATATCAAATTAGGATCATGTCTTGCTTTATAGTTGCATTTTATTTCATGCCTTGCCTTATAATTGTATTTTAGTTTATCATATCAATAGTTATTTGAGCATATGCAGAATCATTTTACCTTCTCATCACAACATTTGCATCACATAAGTTAGCATCATTATCCATTTGTCAATATCACCATTATCATAGCATCATGGCTTTTGTCACATAGTTTCATGTAGGAACTTAGATTTCCTGCATTTTATACATCCCATTTCTCAAGTTGTAATTCTAAGAATCATAGTGCACATATAAAATCTGCAAGCCAAATGGTTTAATGAATCCTTGAGAATAGAGAAAAATGGAACCTTTTTAGAGATTTGTTTAACTGCAATTTAGAGTTGTTTCTTTGATTCAAATCTTTAATATAATATGTCTCATTGATGTTTGTGTGCTTTAGTATTGATTTTCTAACTCTCCCACATTTCACACACACATAAATTGGTGCCCACCGTGGGGCACAACCCCATTTTTAACAATTTTATGGAAAATTTCTTGTGAATAAGCTGGATGTGATGTTTTAGCGCGATCGTGAGTTCTTTTAGCTAATTTTAGAAATATTTTATTGCATTCAAATTTTGTAACAACGCATACGACAAATATTTCAATGCATCTGAGATCTGGTATGGTACATACGCTATTTTTTTCAGTGCATCCAACAACTATTTTAGTGCATTCAAGGAGTCTTTCAGCGCTTTCAGTCAATACTTTAGTGCATTCACCAGTTCTTTTAGTGCATACATTAGTTCTTTTAGCGCATTGGATAGTTATTTTAGCGCATTGACGTTTTAGTGCATACGATGACTGTTTTAGCGCATCTGTTTAAATTTGAAAAATCTTAAAAATTTGAGAACTAATTGGTGTTTTCTTCTTGTAGGTACTTGTTTACGTTGGTCAAAGACAATATTATCAAACTACTAATGATTTATGAAGGGGATGGGGTTGTTTAATGCTTTCTTTTGATTAAAATAGGCATGTAGCTTAATTAAAAGGTTAAATAACACCATATTTTATGTGCTTGATGAATGGTAGGAATATGCTCTCCCCTTAACTGGGTGATGAAAAATCCAAACCCATTCATTTTTATTGTTTTATCCTTAGAGGGCCTACCTTGTGGGAAAAATTAATCACCCAAGCGAACGACCCAACCAGTAACACGATAAAGCCAAGCGACTTCCAACCAAGATATAAATGTGGGTACTTGAAGAAAGTTCAAGTATCACGAGGATTGTTTTGACAAGAAGGGAAACAATGGTCTCTTGCCATATCGATGATCCCCCACAAACAGAATGCCTATACTAGAACCTCTTGTTTAGAAGGCCAAAATCCTTATTCTATTTACTGACGCATAAGGTCTAACCTTTGAAGTCATCGCACATTTTTGCGGCTTTTAGTAGAGATGAGAAGTATGCCACGAGAGATTCATGGGTACTGAATCTTGGCTGCCCCATAGAAGTGAGTGTCTTGGAGGGGAGCCAGTGGGGTCAAGCTTCTAATCATTCGCTAAAAGTAGGCACAGTTGGAGTAAAATCCAAGTGGGAATCCAGTAAATATTGTCCCACACAGCCTTAAGTTGTATATGTTTGATGTATTTTACCAATGTTTTTTTAAACAAATTTCAAACCAAACATCACACACTAGAAGTGAAAACCTTGATTCAGAAAACTTCATTTGAAATAACCAATTCTTTGAATGGAAAATCAAAAAAATAAAACAAACTTGCAAGAAACTGTGACATTTTCCCAATTTAGCGCATCTGACTGATGTTTTAGTGCATCAGTGCTATCTTGAAGCACATTCGTGCAATCTTCCAATGCATTCATTCTCTGTTTTAGCACATCTGTGCAAACTTCCAGTGCATTTACCCTCTATTGTAGTGCATACATTACATATTTTAGCACATCGACCCTCTGTTTTAGCGCGTTTAGGTAATATATAGACAATCTGACCAATCTTTCAGTGCACCCATCTTTTATTATAACATATCTGTGCAATATTCCAGTTCATCAAAGCTTTGTTTTAGCACATCTAGTAAATGCAAGAACTCGAGAGTTGAATTTATCCCCTGTTTCACAATTTAAATCATAATTCAAAATCTTTTTCAATCCAAAATCATTCTTCAGATACCAAAGAGTCTAAACTTGTTAAAACTGACCTTTACAAGTGGAATTCTCCAACCTAAACCAAGATCTAACATCTCAAAGTGCCTAAATCATCAAACTTATCATATCTTTGATTGTTAAGCCTAGTTTCACCATCAAGATTTGTCATCCTTTCATCACGAAATGAAGTTGTATAATCAAATCAAACTTAGTCTCATCAATAGAATTTGTCATTCTATTTTACTTATTTTTTCATCCCTTGCACTCTTCCAAACAAAGATCAAAGTTTAGTCAAAGTACAACACTTGTATGCCTATTCAAACAAGGTTATACAAGCAAAAAATCAAGGAAAAAGAACTTGAAAGACAAAACATCAAAACACAAAACATTGAAACACAAAGCATCAAAACTTCAAACATCGAAACTCAAAACATTGAAACTCAAAGCAGTGAAACTCAAAACACCATGGCTGAAGTTGAAGAGAAACCTTTCCATGGAATCCACAATAATGAAGGTGAAGAAATAATTGAGGAAGATATCCAAAATGTTCAACAAGATCCAGATTTCCACAAGTGCTTAGAAAATATTTTTGAAAGAAATGGGGAAAAATACCTCCTAATGTTGGCTAAACAAGGTGTCAAATTTCCTAATGACTTTGATGTTAATCAATTGAAAGCACCTCCCAAAAATCCTAAAAATGATACAGAACAAGTGGTTTCCCTAACTCATTAGATGAAGAACCTTCAACAACAAATTCTTGACCCACAAAGGGGAAGCTCAAAATGATACTTGATCCAATACATTTTTCCATATCCTTTTGATCAAGATATCCACATAATTCCTTTTCCCAAACATAGTGAATTCCCAAAGTATGGAAAATACAATGGTAAAACCGATCCAATAGATCATGTGAGGGAATTTGGAACCATGAGTCTTGAATTTTCTCATGAAGAAACTTATTTGATGAGATTGTTCCCACGGAGTCTAGGAGGACAATGCCTTGAATGGTTTTCCAAACTCGTACCACCAATTAGAACCTTTGAAGAATTGGTTAATAAGTTCATCACCCAATATTCTTATAACATCCAACATGATATAACAATGAAAGACCTTTGCAACTTGAAATAGAAAAAGGGTGAATCGTTCCTCACTTTTCTACAAAAATGGAGAAGGCTATTTGCGAGGTATTCTCGTCCTATACCTGAAAAAGAAAATATGGAAATATTTATTGATAACCTAAATGACGAGATGAGCTATAGATTGGAATTGCAATGTCCACCTACCTTCAAAAATTTGATTGAAAATGGGATTAATATTGAAGAAGCTTTGGTCAAGAGAGGATTCATCAAAGTTTACAATGAAAACAAATCATCAAATTCCTCCAACAATTACAATAGCGATGACAAAACAAAGTTTTGGAAACAAAACAAGAATGCGGGTAACAATGATTGTGCAGTTGAAACACAAAATGCAAAACCTATATTCGACTTAACAACAACTGCCACCAAAACTAATCATAAAAACAATCCACCCAAAAACGAAAACAACAACCAATATGTCAACCAAAGCAACAATCAAGGTAATGTTGGATCAAGAACACCATCATATCGAACGTCCTCAAATTGAAGAAGGTTCACACCTTTGGGACAATTATCAGAATCAACATTAAAGGAACTTCTTGAAGCTAAAGTCATAACATTATCAGAGGAAAGAAATTGGGAGCCACAAGTTAAGCCTCCATGGTGGAATGATGCACATTTCTATGACTTTCATTGAAACAAAGGGCATAAAACCAATGACTACATGTAATTGAAGCACTTGATACAAGACTTGATTGACAACAAGACGATATTTGTAGAAGGAATCCAAACAAACAATGATCATGAAGCATTTAAGAACCCTCTACCCAACTATGAAAGTCCTCGTCATCAAATACCAAGGGAAAAAAATGTAAACTATATTTACGATTCTACCATTCATTGTGTTGAGGTGGTTGAACATCAAACCAAATACATTGAAATCAGGAGCCAAAGAAACATTGCTACAACTAAAAATCATTACCACGATATCAACACCACCTCACATCAAATCAATGACCTTGTGCCAATAAATTTGATCACCAACATTGCTGCAAATGACAACCAAATCAATGTCTTAAAATCAAAGGAAAACAAGACAATTCACCAATCAATGCAATCACAAGAGGACAAGCCAAGGTAACATTGAAAGGAGCTACCCCTTCCATGTCTAAAGCAACTACTAATTTCCCTGCAACCCAATATAACATTGTTGATCAGTTGTAGAAGATACCCGCTCAAATATCCATAGCAGAGCTTCTCAAGATTTCACCAGTGCACAAAGAAATCTTAGAACAAGCTCTAGTGGCCACCACAGTACCAAACAACTTAGAAGTTTTCCAATTTTATACTATGGTGGGAGATTTGATTGCATCACATTGCTTATCATTTTCTGAACATGATGATGTATCCATCACCCATCTAAATAATGTTTCCCTCCACAATGAGGTTTTAATCCAAAAACACTACGTTAAAGGTGTTCTAATAGATGGAGGAGCTGGCTTAAATATTTGCACTCTAAAAATTGTTCGTGCACTCGAATATTCTGAAAATTCTATTGATCCTAGAAGGAAAATCACAATAAAAGCATATGATGATGAAGAGAGATCCTCCCAAGGATCGATTGTCTTTACCAATTCAAGTAGGACCAGTTTTCAAAGATATAGTCTTCCAAGTGTTGGAAAAAGAGTTGACATACAACATACTCTTGGGATGTCTGTGGATTCATGAGATGCAAGTTGTACCATTGACATATCGCCAGTGTTTGACGTTCTGTTTCAACATACAAGAAATCACTATATCAACTGACTCCAACAACCCCCAATACTACAACACACTCAGAACAACCCAAGACACTTTTGTAACACACAACAAGGAAGCTACAACTCCTAGTTCATTCAATAGTGAAAAAAACTAAATGCCTTGTCAAAGTGGGTGGAGAAAAAGGACCAATCAAAAGATAAGGGTATCAGCGAGTCTACTCCATCAAATCACAAAAGTCAACTCAATGCCTTATCAAAACAAGTTGAAAATATCCAATTGAAATACAAAGGCATGGGGGAATACTTATTTGAGCAATCCTTATGTTTATCACAACTTTCATCTTCTCCTAAGTCATATGGACAACCATCAACATCAAGAAAACAATCATCACAACCAATCACACTCTTTGATGGAAAATTTGTAAGAGCATGCAGCTTAGTGGACAAATCAGAATACAAGGAGGTTTGAATTGGTTGTACAAGGGAAAATAAAAATCACAATCATCCACTTCAAATGTACTAACAAAGCAGTATGGCAAAGGAAAGACAATCCTAGAAAAGATGGGGTATGAGGGAAAAGGTCCTATCGGTAAAAGGAAACAAGGCATCATAGAACCAATATAACCTATCACGATGCATTCCAAGGACAAAACAGGACTAGGGTACAGGGAAGAAGTAAAAGAAGAAACCAGACAACAAGTTGTCAAGAGAATCCTTCAATTGAGAGATAGTTTTGAAATAGACTCTAATGAATATGAATGGGATTCCCTCTTTGAAGAGTCCTGTCATGATAAGGAAATTGATGTGGTAAAAAAGTATACACCAACACGTATGGAGGGACAAAGCTCGAGTTATAGACCACTTGAAATTGGATCACAACATATCAATGACTCAAGTGAAGATGATCATACTTTGAGCGAGATAGATCACATGGAGGAGAGTAACATCATAGACCTCGACATTGCTATTGGACACTTTGATGACATCATCATCATGAAACTCACCCCTTCTTACCTTAGCCAATCCAACGATTCTTTTCCCTTAGTACACCCTCAATTGATTGACTGGGACCAATCTGAGCTGCTTGACATACCCACCTTTCTAAATGATGACACCATCGTAAACTTCCTCTATTCTAATAACCCTGAAACATGTTCCATCATCAAATATCATAATTGGGCTTCAGACAAGGGGAGTGCCAAATCTTCCAGCTACAAAATAATGAATATTAAAAATGGATCCAATGGTGAAAACCATTCAATGGCAATATTAGATTGAGAAAAAGTAAAAATAAAGATCGCATCTGATGGTAAAAACCTCTTTGAGGCACCAAAAGATGGGAGATTTGACACTCTTCCGGAGTACTATCGGGAGAGGTCTTCAGTTCTAATTGAACCAACACAATCCATCAACATTGGTATAGATGAAACAATCAAGACTTTACATCTAGTGACATTGATGACAAAGCAAGAAAAACCCAGTTTCACTAAATTATTTGAAGAGAGGCAAATCAACTCTGCTTGGTCCTATGCTGACATGCTAGACATAGATCCAAAACTCATCATGCATCATTTATCACTACCACCTGGTGTGAAACCAGTAAAGCAAAAGTTGAGAAAAATGCACCCTCATATTGTCCTCTTGGTAAAAGCTGAATTAAAGAAGCTACTGGATGTGGGATTTATCAAACCAATTGACTATGTCGAGTGGATATCAAATATTGTGCCAGTTTCAAAACCAGAAAAAAGCATCAGGATATGTATAGACTTTAGGGATCTTAACAAGGCTTTCCCAAAAGATGATTTTCCTCTACCTAACATTGACATCATAGTAGACTTGACAATGAGACATGAAATGTTCTCACTTATGGATGGATTTTCAGGTTACAATCAAATAAAGATATCACCCGAAGATCAAGATAAAACAACCTTCACATGTCCTTGGGGCACTTTCTGCTGGAATGTAGTGCTTTTTGGGTTGAAAAATGTTGGAGCCACATATCAAAGAACAATGACCACCATCTTCCATGACATGATGCAAAATTTTATGGAAGACTATGTAGATGACTTGTTGGCCAAATCATTCACTAGAGAGGGACATCTAGAAATTTTAGACAAGATCTTCACTAGATTGGAGAAATTCAATGCGAGGTTAAATCCCAAGAAATGTGTATTTGGTATAACATCAGTGAAAATTTTGGGATACATTGTGTCAGCCAAAGGCATTGAGGTAGATCCTGCAAAGGTCAAAGCTATCATGGAGATGCCTCCTCCTAAAAATATCAATCAACTCAGATCTTTACAGGGGAGATTCTAGTCTATTAGGAGCTTCATCGTGCAACTGGCTAACAAAACTCACCCTTTCAACCACTAACTACACAAGAATGTCTCTTTCAAGTGGGATGAGAAATGTAAAGTTTCCTTCAATGAACTCAAACAATATTTGATGTCACCACCAATATTGGTACCACTATCTGAAGGAAAGCCATTAATACTCTATATTGCAACAACTGAGATATCTTTAGGTGCTTTACTCGCACAGGAAGATTCTACAGGAAAGGAAAGGGAAATCTATTATATTATTTGGACCTTGAATGGTTATGAGATCAACTACACCTTTATTTAAAAATCTTGTCTTGCGGTAGTGTTTGCTACCCAACAACTAAGACATTACATGCCTACTCATACCATTAAAATCATATCTACTTAGAAAATTTTCCCTAATAGGAAGACTAGCCAAGTGGGTCATGATATTGAGTGAGTTTGACATCCAATACGTGGACAAAAAAGAAACCAAGGGTCAATCTATAGCAAATCAACTAGTTGAAGCACCATTGCAAGACAATCATCCAATGAACATTGAGTTTCCAGATGCTAATGTCCTTACAATACCTACACAACAATGGATGTTGTACTTTGATGGCTCTTATACAAAACATGGATCGGGCATAGGAATCTTGTTTATCTTGCCATAAGGACATACCATTCCCAAGTTCTATAGACTAATGTTTCCTTACACCAATAACACAGCCGAATACAAAGCATTGATCATTGGAATCAAAGTAGCAGTCAAATGGAAGATCACAAAGTTGCATGTCTATGGCGATTCACAATTAGTCATTAATTAGGTGAACACTGATTACCAAACAAAAGATGACAAATTAATGCCATAAAAAAGAATGGTTGATGATTTCAAAAAGTACTTTGTGGAGATAAAATTTGAGCAGATTCCTAGAGGTGACAACAACGCTGTTGATGCCATGGCTACCATTGCTTCTCTCTTATAGATTCTTGAGAAACAAGCCTATTATGAGTTCATGGTGGAACAACTATTCAACCCATCCTATGACAACCCTAAATCCCAAGTCATCTACCATCAAGTCGAGGCTAATGCTTCTACCTACAGGAAAATCTACACCTATCTAAAAGACAATACCCTCCCACCTGATTTATCCTAGAACTAAAAATGAAATTTCATCCGACAAGCAACTCAACACACTCTAATAGTTGATTTACTTCATCAACAAGGTCTTTATGGTACTCTCCTTCAGTTTCTTGAACATAATGAAGCTGAAATAGCTTTACGTGAGGTCCATGATGGTATTTCTAGCACACATTCAAGTGGCCTAACTTTAGCT
The DNA here is from genome assembly GCA_007258455.2 of Sequoia sempervirens. Classification (NCBI taxonomy): domain Eukaryota; kingdom Viridiplantae; phylum Streptophyta; class Pinopsida; order Cupressales; family Cupressaceae; genus Sequoia; species Sequoia sempervirens. The sequence continues at coordinate 119,660 of VDFB02274664.1, forward strand.
AAGAAACTCTTGCATTTGGGATACTACTGGCCGAATATGGAGAATGAGTCTTTTCAATATGTCAAAAGGTGCCAAAAATGTCAAATCCGTGGGAACTTGATACACGCATCAACACAAAAGCTACAACCATTCGCATCAACATGGCCTTTTTTTCAGTAGGGGTTGGATCTTGTAGGGAAAATTAATCCATCTTCATCAAATGGACACAAGTTTATCATCACAGCCACATAGTACTTTACGAAGTGGATTGAAGTTGTTCCCCTCACCACCATCATAAGAAAACAAATCTCATCATTCATCCTGAATTATATCATCTATCGGTATGGCATCCCTCAATCCATTATTATTGATAACGATAGACCTTTCAAGAATCAAGATGTTGAAGAACTTTGTGAGAGGTTTTACATATAGTATCAATTTTCTACACCGTACTACCCTCAGGGAAATGGCCAAGTAGAGGCCTCAAACAAAACTATCTTGAAAATCCTAAAGAAAATTGTCAACGATGCTAGATGTGATTGGCACGTTCAATTAAACCTTGCTTTGTGGGCTTATCGAACTAAAATCCACACCTTGACAGGAGCCACACCATATTCTCTAGTCTATGGATCAGAGGCTATTCTACCTATTGAAGTTGACTTACCATCACTTCATGTGTCACTAAAAGGGATCATTTTAGATGAGGATTACAAAGTGTCTAGGCTACAAGAATTGGAACTATTGGATGAGTGTCATCAACATGTAGTAGATCACTTGAAAGCCTATCAACAGAGGATATCCAGAAGTTACAATCATAGAGCAAAGCCTAGAACATTTTAGGTTGGCGACTTAGTCCTAAAGGAAAATCCCCGTAATCAACAAGATCGAGAGAAGAAGGGGAAATTTGAACCAAACTAGCTAGGTCCCTTTGTTATTGTATCATTCTTCAGATGAGGAGAATATTAGTTGTCCACACCATAAGGGGATTTATTTGATGAACCCCTCAACAACTTACATCTCAAGAAATTCTACACCTAAATCATCCAATGCATCAGAAAGAGTCCTGAAAAATACAAAACATCAAAAAATGTCTTGAAAAAATGGTTACCTTGTTGAAAACCTAGCAAATAGGAATCTTGGTAACAATTAAAAAAAATAAAAAAAGAGAAAAACACAAAAAAAAGTGAATTTTTTTTAAAAAAAATCATAAAATCTAAAAAAGTGCAATAAAAACAAGTAGTGAAAACCTGGAAACATGTGCTATTTGTGATAGGTTAGCTTTTCCATCTATTTGAGCATGTTGACCATTCGCTTTCACCATCAATCTGCCTATCATTGGAAAGCTTCGTGTACATACCTTGGCATCGCGGTCATGTCTCACCCTAGACTAGGGGAAAAATCTTGAACTCACTTGGGGCAATAAACTTTGAGCTTGAACCAATAGACAAACAACAATAGGATAAACACAACAAACACAATGATCACAGTGCAACCCAACATTGAACATCAATCACCATCAGTAACACATCAACCATCCAAATCAAACAGCCAAATCAATCAAACCAAAAACACATTTCAAATGGATGATTTTCTTTTGAATCATGGCTTTATCACTGTGGCATGAATGTTCAACTATTGAACTTTGATCTTTGTTAGCATATCTCTGGAGTACCTCAATGATGTATTGAACTAGAGGAGCCATGAAGGAGTATGATTTTTCTTTGTCCTTTTTCTATGAGTTGATCATTATTACTATGCAAATTGTCGCAGGACATGCTCTACAAAGTATCACTAATGAAATTCTGAAAATGGTTAACTCTTGTCTATTTACACAAACAATACTCAGGTCATCTTGGTTTAATTATACTTAGATGCTTGAGTTAACTTGTAATATCAAAAATCATGGAAGTAGTACTCAATTCATCATGGTCTACTTATGCCATTGATTCTTGTACTAACTTTACATTTTAAAGGCTCGATGATGATAAAAAGCACAATAAATCGGTTGTTATGAATGACAACATCTGCATAGTTAAGTTAGATTGCATTTGTCTCTATGGGATTTCCAAAGCTGCAACAATTTTACAATGATGCTATCTCTAGCACTAACGGATTGAGTACACTTGACATTTCCAAAAACACATCCTTCTCATATAAAGAGAACATCAGTTGCATCATCATTTGCATAAATTAGAAAACATTTTCGTATAATTGCACGTTAGTTGCATCATCATTTGCATACATTAGAAAACATTATCACATCATTCATCCATCCATGCATCACATCATAATATTTGCATTGGAAAACACAAAAAGAAGTGCATTTCATCTCACTTGCATGATCCAAATCATTTCATCAATTATTAATGGATTAAGAAATTCGTCCATTAAGATGATTGAAAGACATGTATTGCAAAGTAAAATTTCCAACCATAAAAACTTTTCTATTTTAATAGGGGCATAATTGAACTTGATGCATCTATAATTGACCTTGATACATTGTTGAAATCATTTACTCCTTTAATAAAATGGATCTTGGATTCACATAAGATGTTTGAAAGACATGTCCAGCAGAGTAAGATATCCAAGAAGAAAAAGTTGCTATGAAACATGACTTGATAACAACGGATATAATGTCATTGCTATGAACATCTAAAACCAGTAGTGAAGATGAATTTGTTATTACTCAAATCCAAGACTAACAAAGGACTAACTGGATCAACATCATCATCACATACACATCATACATCATTTGCATAATCAAATCCATCTCACATAGCATAAAACATCATCCATAAAGCATATAGAATCATCAATCATGCATTATCATATCATCATTATATAATAATCATAATCATAATGATCATCATCATATAAACATCATAAATACAAAACCATCATATAATAATTTCATCTATCATTCATACATTCGTTGCATCATCTATTTGCATTAGAAAAGTACAAAAACATAAAATCCATCACATGCATCATAGGCATCATTCATAAAGAATATAGAATCATTAATCATGCATTATCATTACATATCATCTCATCATCATATAGAACATCACATAGCATCATAAAATAGAAATCAAATGCATCTGTCATAATCATCATATAAACATCATAAACACAAATCATAATCATCGCCGCATATCATATAACCTCAAAATCATAATGCCAAAGTGTACAAGGATATCCAAAGCTATAAAGAGATACATCAATATAAAAAAAGGTAGTGTATCATAATGTCTCAAATCAAGAGGTACATCATCAATGTATCAACTGAATAGAGAGGTATACACCATGTTCCAAAATACATCAAAATCTATCATCATAATCAGAGTTGTGTCGTACTCCCCCCAAACGGTGTTGGCATCACATGACTAGTACCTCCTCCACCTAACAAACCTGCATCATGATCTCTCTGATCTCCAGGAAGTGGTTGCATAACACCCATGCTAGTGGTTTGAGACTGGGACCTCCTTGACTGAGACTATGCAAAACTCTCTCACCGCTCTGGAGGAACTGCATCATGATACCTAACTCTGTAAAACTCTTCCTCCTGTGCGGTATGACATATCTTTCTAAAATATTTTGTAGCACCAACAACTGTTGTAGCTTGTTGTAGCCTCTCCAAGTATCCCTTTCAGGATTCAGTGTGGCAATCTTCCCCTGCATCTATCTCTATGCTTGAGTCTAGGCCTGGACCTGTGCGAGCTGAGCCTATACCTATTGTACCTATTGTTTAGCCACATCCTTCTCTACTGTTAGTATAGTAATCTGCCCCTGGACTTGTGCTAATAAAGCTTGAACTTGCAAAAGTTGACCTTGAAGTGTCTCAACCTGTACCTGTAATGCAACAATATGTGTCTATTGTTGTGACGAGGGTAGCTAAACCTCCACATGCCACCTCTTGAGAGGCACTCTCAACTCTCCAACATCGAGACCTTGGGTCTCCTCCACCCTCATCTCCTCCCCCATCACTCTCATCACCATCACCGTCATCACTACTATCCTCCTCTTCCAACCCCTCCTCCTCCTCCTCCCTATCCTCCTCCTCCTCTCTTTGCTTCCTGCGCCCATGACCTCCTACCCCCTCCTCCGCTAACAATGGAACTGGATCATTTGGAATGGTGATCTATGGGAACAGATGTGAGAACATGTACTGCACATACTCTAATATCAGAGCCTCGATGATCTTTGGGTGCACCTCCCATATGATGGCCTATAATCCCTAGAAATGTTGAATGACTGCATCATAAAACAACACAGGTCCCCACTTTGTAGCATCTACCTGTCGTTGTGCATAATGGGCCATGCCTTGGGGTATGCCCTGGACTCTTCCATATTGTCTCAGTACTCGCAATAGAAAAAATCTCTCAATAATAAATTAGGTACGACCAATCAAGTACATGGACTAACACAAATACGACATCTTGGTGTCATCCTCAGGCCACTGCTCACAATCAAAATACAACTACCATACCATAAACTTGAAATCATCCAGTGTCCTCCTCCAGTACTCTAGTTTTCCCAACCTAGGTTGAGCAACTTGACTAGCATAAATATGTACATATGGCCTCATGGCAGGACGTTGTCGCTCTCTAACTGGTCGTGTGACTGGTATATGCTCTCAAGCCCAAACCTGAAGTAATGTAACCCCAATTGATAAACTAGCCCCATGAAGATAGACCACCTGGTGTAAGTCATGATATAAATGTGCAAGCATGCAACATCCCCATGCATATCTAGTGCCCTGAGCAATTATGCTCTCCAAAATTCGTACCCATCCAACTGAAAGTCCCTTTGACTTGTGATCAAGACAAAGGAACCCATCAATAAATCTGACAAGAATAGAGGGCGATGTGGCATAAGCGTCGACCATATCCCTCCACAAAATCTTGTAACCACATATTTGATCATCCTCAAAAACTTTGCACAACACATCAGTCCCACCTTGCTCCTGAGAATCATATAGTACCAGTTGCCCCACAATAGGAATATATAGAATCCAATATATGTCCTCTAGCTATGATCTCGCCAGTGAGAAAATGGAAGGTGTTATGCTTACTATGCCATCTCTCTGCTAAAGCTATCAGCAACCCCTTGTTAATCCTAATTTGGGGCATATCAATCAAGGACAATAAACTGCATTGTGCGATCATGGCTACATTAGGTGGTGTCAGGTGTGGAGTCAAATCCTACGTCTTGGGAAAACACTCTCTAATCTACAAACTCGTCAACAACTCCTATCATTACAAAATCACAAATTAGTTAATCAATCAACTAGCATCAATCAACTTATCAATCCATCCAAATCAATCAACCTATCAATCTAATCAACTTTGTGAGACTTTGATCAAATCTCGTGAGCATCAATCAATCAATTTAACCTCGCCTATTATGAGGTTCATCAATCATTCAACATCACCTATCATGACGGTTATAATTAATCAATTCACCTGGCCTATCATGAAGTCTATCAATCAATTAAACTATCATTGATCCTCGCTTATCATGAAGTCAATTATCAATATCAATCATTGTATCTCACCTATCATGAGATCAATGGACATATAATCTATCAACATCATCAATCATCATCAAATCAAAGGCTGACATGATCAAACATCATTGAAATCAAGAAGTCTAATCAAGAAAATCATCAATCTAGTCTAAAATTTCACTAATGTGCTCAAATAGTATTTCTATGTGCCAAAAAAAATATCAATGCACTAGAACATAGCTTCTATGCCCTGAACTATCATATGCACCAGAACATTTCACAGATGTGTTGGGACAGAGTCTTTATGCGTCGAAACACCCTATGCACTACATCATTTAATTTATGCGCCAAAACAATTCACCTACACGCTAAAGGATTATATGCGCTACTTCAATCACTCAATGCGCTACTTTGGGTTACCTATGCACTACAGGAGCCTATGCGCTACAAGAACCTATGTGCTAATGTATCAACCCAATGTGCTAAATCGCTAACTCTAAGTGCTACTTTATTCTATGCACTATAACAGACATCCTATTTGCTATTGGGGCAACTAAATGCGCTAGAAAAATTAAAAGCCGAATTCAACATGAAAACAAGTGGGAAAATGAATTGTACAAATTACAAGGGAAGTTTTTGGGGTACATACCGAAGGTCCGTACGCTGTCGGGCGGTTGTGTTATCTGACGCGCTCAAACCAATGCATGTGGTAAGGGATCACCATTTCGCCAAATTTGCACTAATCACTTAATCACTCTTAAAGTTTTCAAAATGCAAATGCTCAAATGAACTTCTAATCACTCTTTTTAACCTTTTTAAGGTTAATTAAGTGGCATTTTATGGGGTTGTTTTATTTTATTTTCAAAAGGGCTTTAATTCATCAAATCATCACCAGGTGATATTAACATCATTTTTCGGGAGATAAATCATTTTTGAATCATAAAATTTTGAGATCATCATCAAATCATCGAAAAATCATCAAAAATTTCAAAAATTCACCGATTTATCTCCTGAGGGGGCATATATTTGTCATCACTTGAAAATCAATGTCTGGGGCATAAAAAAAAATTGTTGACATCAACAACAAATTTTTCTTTGAAGCAATGTGTAAACACATTACTTGAAAGAGGGGCAAAATGTATACACCTAAAATCGGTCAAGATAATTAATTAATTAAATACTAGCTATTTAATTAATGAACTCCTTTATTTCATCTACTTATAAATAAATTCTCAATTTATTTATATAGTTCACACTTTTCTAAATTCTTCATCCTAAACCACATTCTTGTAAATTTAATTAAATAAACAAATGTCTATAGTTTGTTTTATTTAATTAAATATCTTCCCACTAAGTTTGAATAGTTTCAAATTCAAAATTAGTCACATGTCTACAACAGTTTTGGCCATGTCATCAAATGTCACATGTAATTAAATATGACCAATATTTAATTACATTATTTTCAACCAATTATCTTCAACAAACTTTTAACACATGGCTTATTTCTCACACACTCTATTCTTTCATCCATTTGGCATGTTGCCCTTAGTCAAGGGGACATCCTTCTTGATTCTTCCATCTCCACCGTTCATCCCTCATGTTTGAATTTGGACTGTTGATCACTGCAATATTACAATATGCTTTGAAAATCCTATAAATACAACCATTTGCTACAACATTTATCATCCCATATTTTAGCAAACTTATTATGCAGGAATATCTTTGGAGCATTGGAGCATTTGGAGTTTATAGTTAGCATTGTAGTATGATGCTAAATTAGGATCATGTCTTGCTTTATAGTTGCATTTTATTTCATGCCTTGCCTTATAGTTGCATTTTAGTTTATCATATCAATAGTTATTTGAACATATGCAAAATCATTTTAGCTTCTTATCACAACATTTGCATCACATAAGTTAGCATCATTATCCATTTGTCAATATCACCATTATCATAGCATCATGGTTTTTGTCACATAGTTTAATGTGGGAACTTAGATTTCCTGCATTTTATACAGCATCTCATTTCTCAAGTTGTCATTCTAAAAATCATAGTACACATATAAATCTGAGAGCCAAATGGTTTAATGAATCCTTGAGAATAGAGAACAATGGAATGTTTTTTAGATATTTGTTTAACTACAATTTAGAGTAGTTTCTTTGATTCAAAACTTTAATATAATATGTCTCATTGATGTTTGTGTGATTTAGTATTGATTTTCTAACTCTCCCACATTTCACACACACACTATGATTTCAACCACCCCCAAAAATATTATAAAATTGCAATAGTGCCCACAAAATCTAAGCAACACCCCCACACCACCTTGAACAATGAAGCTCCCTTCTCACCTATCACACGCTCCACCAAACGACTCACTAAGAGGAAGAAAAATTGTGGCAAGGCTCTAAGAACCTTATCACATTAAACATAACAATTCCTCCACTCCCCCATTCCACACCTTCATCCTCCAAATTTGTAGTATTGAAAAAATAATTAAGCCAAGAGGCTTTCTATAATGGCATTCATCCATATACGTTAAAACATCTGATTAAATTTTGGACATTATTTAAATTAGCACTATTTATTATGTAAAATACATCTTTTAATATTTAATATTGATTATGTTGATCGTGGCTTAACAATATAATTTGTATCATGCCCAAAATAAAGGAATGGATAAGCATGAAAAGTCATCGCTTTTTTGAATACGAGGAAGGTGATTTCAAATATTATTATTTAATTTTTATTTTCTAAATAAATGTGAAAGAGCATTAAGTGAGGTAATGGTTTGTGTTTGAATCAGAGGTACCATGACCTTTTCACACCATAACTAAACCCTTTCTCAACCTCTATGCCTTGCTTGCATAGACAACTTTTTTTGTGGCTTGTCTCGATAATTTGGTTGTTCTACAAAGATAACATGGGATTTGCATGAATGCCAAGGTCACGTTAGTCATAGAGGCATACAAGACTTTGCACATGTGATGGGATTTTTTACGCACCTAGTCAAATGCTCAAGGATTTAAAAGGCACTTTTGCCTTTGTTCTCTACAATGCTTCCACCCAAACCATCTTTGTCGCAATAGTGAGCTCTTTTAGTTTTTTTTTTAGTTAGGGTTTGGAAATGGAAAAGAAATGGCTCATACTACATAAACCGCATGTAAGTCTACAAAAGGAAAGGCTCCAAGGAAACAAATTGCAACCAAGGTATATTTATGCATGAATTTTTAATATTACTTTCTTTAGTGGCTTTGAAAACTAAATGTTAAATTATATTTTTTTCCATTTTTTATGTCAAGTTAGGTATCCTTATTAATACATTTAATTTATTTTCAATTCTTATGTTGCTTGTAAATTGACACCTAGACTAGAGGCATGAAGAAGCCTCATTGATACCATCCTGAAACTGTTGCTTTACGATATAAACCCTAACATTTCACCTCGTTGAATTTTTTGAAAACGTTTCTTATTTTGTGAAGATTTGTTTTGTGTTATTTAATATATGGTGAGATCCAAAAGTACCAGAAGAGTACTAATCTCCTAATATGAAAGTTTCCATTCTAGAGGCTTGTGCAAGAAATCGCTTAGGACTTCAAGGTGATTGTTAGGGTTTTAATGTTCATCTGAGGGTTTGAATTAATTCCATATTTAATTATGTAGAAGGATTAGATTACAAAGCACATATGCAAGTATTGTTTATGGTCAAAATGAAGACTTTAGTTTCAAATTTTTACAATAGCAATGATAATGTGTCGCTAATGTTGGGCTATGATATTTCTCAAAATTTCAAATGCCCAATAAAGGTTATGCACCTTTTTTCATTTACTTGTAGGAATATTTTTAAAGAACTTACATGAATTTGGTAGGGCTTCAATTTAAGTGTTCATGGGGTTAGGGTAAATCCTAATGTTAAGTGATTGTGGTAATGTGGTTAGCAATAAATCCTTGTCATTGTATTTTGTTGCAGACAAACTTGTGTTTTTAGAGTCATGTCATCCTCACACTCCAAGAGGTTTTAGAGGCTTACCTCATGGGCTTATTTGGAGATACTAATTTGTGCTCTATTCATGCCAAGAGGGTCACAATAATACTAAAGGATATCCAACTTGCTAGGAAAATTTGTGGTGAAAGGGTTTATGATTGATATTTCTATGGATTGAATCTATAAAATTTGTATTTTGTGTTGGGGGATTGTATCTTGTATATGCAATTTTTTGTTCTTTTGTTTTAGGAAAAACACTTATGACTGACAGATTGTCAATGCCTACACTTGTTGGAAGTTTGCATATCATTGATGAGATTGTTGGCAACATGAACATGAGCATGCATGGTGTTGTCATTGATGTCAACATTAAGGTCAAAATTGATGTAAAAATAATTAATAAATATGCTTGAATGTAGTTATTGAAACCCATTATATAGATGTATTTTTGTTGGTCCAAAGCACATAAAATGACTTGGAGAAATCGCCTAAGTCCTAGAGTATAGTTTTCAATATACATTGAACCAATTTTGAGGTCTACATTGATCTGCCATAAAAAATCTAGTTATACGATTTTGAGGTAATTTTGGTGAATGTTGGAGAAATCTAAATCCAAGGTTTCACATCTTGAAGCCCTCCACAGTTGAAGTTATATTTGATAGAGTATCGCTCTAGTTATGGCAAAGTTACAGTGACAGAGTACTTGTTTGGAATGCTTCGCATTCCATCATAGATGATTGTCTTGCTATGCAGTTTTGAGGAAGTGCTTATAGATGCCATAAGTGTTTTGGGTCCAAGTGGAAAGTGCTTTGGAGGTCCACATATCGAGATGTGGATGAATAGTTGGTTCATTCCTTTGTTGCTTCACCAATGGTGCCGACCTAAAGGGTTTGAGGTCATGTAGAGTTAGAATAAGTTTGGATTAGAATTATCAGAGTAATTATAGGTCTCTATCAACCTATTTTGATATGCTACATGTTTTGGTTTATTCTGTGAGGCATGTATGGTTGAATCTTGATCCAACAAGTTATTTTATTATACGTTTCATCTAATTAGGCCGACCTAATTGATGTTGTAGGTGTTTGCAGATGTAATGCATATAAATGTAAGATGATTTCAGTGTTGTAGGTATATTATGGTAGACAAAGATGATGATTATGTGAATATGATGTGAGTGTGATGCGAATGTAATGTGATAGAGAAGAGTATGACAACCATGAAACATGAAGTGTGTTAGGTCAGTTTATAGAGCCTAATTGGAATTGTCTCCAACATATTGTAGATGCATTATGTGTGTAGTGTTTTAATCTACTCTAAATACAAGGAAACCAGTGTAAAGACTAAAACTAAAGACAACACTCAAGATAAGGCATAAGATGAACTCAAATAAGAAAACAAAATAACCATTTATACCTGCTCAAGTCGATGGATTTGTTTTCCCTTGATGTGATTGATTGTGTGCTCCTAGATCGAATTCAACAACACAACACCTTAGAAAAACATGATCTTGGATGTCAAATGAGTGTAGATGATGGATTGTGGTGGATTTTTGATGCAATATGGAAGCAAAATGATTGCAATGTGAGATTGAAGGTTAGTGTGTGCACTTGAAGACTTGAATGCATGAAGTGAAAAATGATTATCTCTCCTTAGTCATTAGAGGGGGAATAGAATGAAGGGCCATGATTTAATTTAGGGATTTAATTCAAGGGTTGATATTACCTAGAAATAGTAAAACCTAAGTTACTATTCATTTTAACCTTTGGGCATTCAAGAGCTTTGGTGATCTCGAGAGTAAAATGGCACACTCTAGAGGTAATATTTCACATCAATTAGACATCATGTGAGGATGGCACTAGAGTTGTGAGATCCCCAACCAGGTATGCCTTGAAAATTGAACTTTTACTTTTATTTTTGCATGTTTTTGTATGGATTCTTATGGTAGGAAACTGATTCGAGGGCGAATTCACTTGTCTAGAGGGGTGGGTTTTCCTTTTGGGATTAGCAAGTTCGCCTTTATGAAAAAGAGGTGATCTTGCAGGGGGTGAATGTGCATTCAAATGGGCGAATGCACGAGGGTTAGGGTGAGGCAGGAACAACTCTAAGAGGGGGGTAGAGGGGTGATTGCATGGTTCCCAAAACAAGTGAATGTGATATGGGATGGTTGAATGTGTGAGGCAGTGCCGAAGCACGTTTTCCTCTATACAAAATGCTCTAGATGGGAAAATGTGCATGTTAGAATAAGCATATGTGTGGGAAAGGGAAAAATGCATGAGGTAGAGACCGGAGTAGGTTTTCCCCTGAAATAAGGTCTCCAAACAAGTGAATGCACCATTACATAGGGGTAGTTGAATTAGCTAATGGGCGAACATGCAGTAGGAATGGAGAAGAAGCGTACACACTTTTGCACAGGGAAAAATGTCCTACGCCATGACAAATAGGTGAACATGCATGCCTAAAGAGGCATATGTATGAGACTAAAGAAAAGGGAGAACATGCAACACACTAGGAAAAACATGTGACAAAGGGATGGGAAAACACATAATAAAGGGATGCCAAAAAAATGTTAAAGAAAGAAAGGATAAAGGATAAATATAGGGAGAAATTTGGCATGTTGTTTTTATGGATGCAGGACATAGACAATGTGCAAATGCGAGAGTGGAGGTCAGGGACCTTGGCATTGGCCCAAGACTTGACAGAGGATGATTAGGTGACCATGGAGGCAATAGGACTAGGCCATATGACCCAATTCTCAGTGATTAGGGAACATAGGCCCATGTTGATAGCATTGATCTGGTGTTGGAGATCAGAGACCTGCACATTCCTCCTCCCCACAAGGGAGATGATAGTAATGTTGGAGGACATGTGGAGGGAGTGGCAAGGAAGATAGTGGAGAGTTTGTAGGTGGTGTTTGGGATGATAGATCTCCCTTACAAGGGCATGCAACTAGATTTGGATGGGTGCACAGGGTCCACAATATCATTACCATTGTATTTATGTGACTTGATTAGCGAGTTCGTCCTACTTGACAAGAGTGGATGTTATTCAACCTCAATCTGATTGAGGTTGTGCTAGGTACGATGGAGAGGAGAGGTACATACACATGGGGTACATGCATATTGGTGTAAATGTAAAATGACATGCATGTAGTGTGTTATAGGTGGATGGGTAGCATCACACATGTGACCTTGCTACAGGTGTGGGTATGGTAGCATATCCTAATCACTCAATCAAATGTAGTAGGGATAGTGGATTGGCAGATAGATTTGCCTATTATGTTCGAGCATTATGGTATGCGACATTATTTAGAGGTGAGGAGGATATCCTATTGGAGACAGGTGATGGATGACTTGATTGATGATCAAATCGTCTAGAGGCTGTACAAAGTGTGTGACTTCTATTCATGGAAATGAGATGATAGGATGGTGAGGGGATTCATGTTTTCATGGTGCTTTATAATTGGGTGTGAGACACATGTTATAGCTCGATGTATCGATTAGAAAAGGTTACTAGGCAGTTTGGGGTGCATCAAGACATTCTTGAGCCCGAGGAGAGGTACTGACATATTACATGAGATAGCAGTGTGTGGGGATGATTGATACCAACAATAAGGGCCAGAAAAATGTGGGAGAACCTAAAGGAGACAACATGGCCATGGAGAGGAGTTGACAATCTCATATTTATGGAGAGATACACAACATGGTGGAGGGAGAGGAGACTCACGGGAGTGATGCCTATAGAGAGGTTTAGATAGTCACTGTGATAGGCACTTATAGTAGAGGATAAGGAGGAGGCACCTGGTGGAGAGGATGAGGTAGAGGAGGGTGTCTCATTGAGGAGGGTGCATAGGATGATCATGTGACAAGGGGTACAAGTGATAAAGGAGGAGGAGATATAGGTGGTGGCAGAGGGGGGAGAGGCTAAGTAGGTTCTTAGAGAGAGCTATAGTGGTGTATTAGCCATTACTAGAGGATGATGTAGGGGTGAGGTTGGTAGGGGCACTTGCCCTCATAACACTGTTGGAGAAATAGTTGAACTAGGGGGAGGATGTACAAACATAGATAGCTAAGAGATACAACCTATAGGTCCAGATGGATAGGTTACAAATAGTGCAATAGGGAGCGAATGAGACTATCACAACAGAGCGTGATAGTCTACAAATTAAGGTGGAAAGGTTGTAGGGGTTATTGGATATAGTGACATAGAATAGGAACACATTACAAACCCTAGTGGAAAATACCCAGGTGATTATGGAGACTTTAGTACTCAAGCACAATAATGCTCGAGCACAGGCAGGGAGGGAAAAGGGAGAGGTGGTGAGCCTGTGGCTAACTTGGGAGGCATGGGAAGCTACATGCATATAGAGATCATAATAGATGAGAGAGATATGTGGTCAAGACTGATAGGGGTGACATGTTTCATGTTGTCATAGAGCCATGATACTAAGAGGGTTGTATTACTCATCAGTACCAGAGGATCAGAGAGCTCCATCCTACTCCTAGGTGGCTAGCAAGAGTGTAGGTCCCTCTAGGTTGGGAGGAGAAAATCTGGGGTATTCAAGTGGATCAATGGCATCCAGTGGATCGATGGGACCACCTAGGAGGGGAGGTGGAGGAGGAGAGGGGTCAAGGATAGTACCAAAGTCACCACATCATTCAGATATGGGGAGCACTAGGTAGATGGATGGAGGGGGGATACAAGGATTAAGTTTTGACAAGTGCACAGTTCGCGACCATGTATATGCATCAAAGGTAGAAAGATACCATGTATATATTTTTGGTAGATGATAGAATGATTGATCACATTTATACTAATTCATGACACATGAAGTGTTGTTTGTATTCACATTGTTATATATATTGATTCATCAGTGCATGGACATTTGTATTATTTTGTTGGCATTATGGAATTTATGGATGGACATTATTATAATATTTATATGACATGAATGATTATTGTAATTGGTCATGGATGTGTATGACATATTTTTATGTGTTTGATATGTTCATGCATGATGGATGTATATCAAATACGTAACTAACTAATTGTGATGCAAGATGTGGTGTGTTATGCTTATGATTATGTGTAACTCGCTAATGGTTTGTGATGTAGGATACAATGTGATGGACATACATCTATATGATGTATGTATATAGATGACTAACATGTATGATGCAACATGTGTTAAATGAGATTTATATTTATGATATGGATTGTATGGGTGTTTATTATGATATTTCATGAATGTGTAATGAAATGAAATGAATGTACATATAATATGATGAAATAAAATGAATGCAATTAACTAACGACCCTAATGTAATGAATGTACCTAATGCAACAAATGGGAATAAGATGCTTAGAATAACAAATCTATATTATCCTATAAAACTTAAATAATTATGAAAATGAAATACAAAATGGATTTAGATGGTTAGAATAAAAAATCCATATTATCCTAAAAAACTTAAATGATTTTGAAAATAAAATGAAAAATGGCTAAGATGCTTAGGATAACAAATCTATATTAACCCAAGCAACTTAAATGATTATGAAAATGAAATGAAAAATGGTTAAGATGCTTAGAATAACAAATCTATATATCCCAAGCAACTTAAATGATTATGAAAATGAAATGCAAAATGGTTAAGATGCTTAGAATAACAAATCTATATTATCCCAAACAACTTAAATGATTATGAAAATGAAATGAAAAATTGTTAAGATGCTTAAAATAACAAATCCATATTATCTCAAGCAAGTTGAATGATTATGAAAATAAAATAAAAATTGGTTAATATGCTTAGAATAACAAATCGATATTATCCTAAGCAACTTAAATGATTATGAAAATAAAATGCAAAATGGTAATGAAATGGATAATGCAAAAGGGTAATGAAATGGATAATTCAAAATGGTAATGAAATGGATAATGCAAAATGATAATGAAATGGATGGTAGGTGTAGTAAATCTGTCAAATACTCAATCAACCTGATAGGAAGAAGAGATGGGGGATATCATTTACACACCTAAAATCAATGATCAAGGAATGAAAAATGAATTGGGGAAAATGGTAGGATAACAAATGTAAAAGGATTATGATCAAAATCATGCAATTTAACATTGTGTTGTCATATATGGAGCATTGAAATTTAATATAGCATAAGATACTTTGCACTGTGGTATGAAGAATCTAACTTTAGTATTATATGCATGATTGACACAATGCTAAGAAGGTTAACCAACATCCCAAAGTCAAGGAAGGATTTGTAGGGATGATGTTAAAACCACAAACACAAGGGATGCTAATCGAATGGTCAGAAGTCTCTCAGGTCGTAAGTGGTCTCTCCTCTTTTTTCTTCCCAAAGCTTAAGGACAAGGGCAGTGTTGTTGAGTTGGTGTCTTCTTCTAATGAGGAAGGTGTCTTATTCTTTTATGTCTCGGACTCCATTGTTGAGAAGAATATTTCTATTATGGATTTCTCTCTTGTTGGAAAATTTTTAGGTCCTAGACCTAGCATTAAGGAGGTTCGCTATTGGGTCCGCAAGAAATGGGCGCTAAAAGGTTAGGTGGAGGTCGCTGCAATGGCTAAAGGATTCTTTTCCTTTGCCTTCTCGTGTGACAAAGACCTGAGGAATGTTTTTACAAAAGGACCTTGGTCTTTTGGAAGGCTCTCTATGGTTTTACATCCATGGGAACCAAGAATGGACTTGTCAAAATGCCTCTCTAATTCTGCGCTTATATGGGTTAAACTTCTGAGTCTTCCTTTAGAATACTGGGATGAGGAAGTTTTCAAGGTGGTTGCCAACTCCTTTGGTCAGCTTGTCTCAATTGACGAGGCCACTAGGTTGAGAAGGAGGTTAGTTGCGGCCAGATTTTGTGTCATGATTGACTAGGATGTTGCGTTGCCTAAATATTTCTTCCTAAAATCTAAGGTGGCATCTTGGAAGCAGCATATAGTATTTACCTTTTGTTTGCTTGTTTCAAGTGTAAAAAGATGGGACATTGGGCCAAAGATTTCCCTATTCCTAGTGCCCAACCTAAGGCTATCAAACAAACTAAGGTTTGGAAGATTAAGGAACCCAAGGAGGTCTAGGGTGAATCGACGTCAAGAAATGGGTTGGAGGGTTAGGTAAATGTTGAAGTGCGTGAAGATCCTCCTGTCGAGGTTGGTAAGGAACCGGTTTGTCCTAAGGAAGTTGTTGATGATCAATCCTCAAATCAAGATGTGGACCATGTTTTTGAGACTGTGTGCTCTCTAAAAAGGTCAATGGTGGAGCTAAAGGGGGACCATGTTGAGACTGTGTGCTCTCCAAAAAGGCCAATGGTGGATCTGAAGTGTGCTCCTCAGTCGCCCTTTTCGGTTGCAGAACTGGTGATGGGCAACAATGTTATTGTTGTGGCAGATTTTGTATGTAAAGATGGGGAAGGATTTACCCAAGTGCATGGCTGGAAGAAGAAATCCTCCTCTTCCCCTCCCCCTCAGATGCACAAAGGTGTCACCATGAGAAGGCAGAAAGGGAATTGTGGGTCTGAATCAAAGGGTCAGGGTAGACCTTCCCTTACAGAAGAGCAGAGAAAGGGAGTGTAAGAGAGATATTGCGGAAGGGGTCCAAAAGACCCTTTTTTATTTGTGCTCAAAGAGAACCCCCTCTTCTGGAAAATTAAAGTCATTTCATGGAATATCAGGGGGATGAATAACCTACATAAGTCGGTCCTCCTAAAGAATCTTGTCTATGATCATAAACTAGACATTTTGTTGATCCAAGAAACAAAGATGCCAATAGACAAGCTGGAGGCTTTGAAGAGTTTATTATTCAAAGATTATGGTTTCACTTGAGGGGTGAGAGCTCGATGGAGCTTTGGCCCACCTTCTAGAATGCTAAGCTGTTGAGAGGTACCTTAGTTGCTGATGGTTTCAATCATGTTGAGACTAAGTTTACTTGCCTCAGGGATTCTTATTCTTGGGTTATTTCTAATGTGTATGCTCCTAATTTGAAGAGAAATAGGAAGAAGCTCTGGGATGATCTTAGTAGCCTTAGGTTGAACTTTCTGGATATTCCCTAGCTGGTTATGGGATATTTTAACACTCCTTTGTATGATGATGAGAAAGTGGGTGGCTCTCAGGCATACCATAGAGAGCAGGTTTGATCTTAGAATGTTTATTGATGATAATGCCCTGCTAGATGTTAAGCTTTCTAGAGCTAATTTTACTTGGTCAAATAGACGTGTTGGTGTGGATAATATTCAAGTTAGGCTAGATAGGGCTCTGAATTCTGTGTCTTGGTTTGTTGACTTTGCTTATTCCCTCTCCTCTCTTACGCACTATGGGTCATATCATTTTCCTCTCTCTTTTGTGGCAGAGAGGGTTGGGAGTAAGAAAATATCTCTCTTCAAGTTTGAAGCCATGTGGCTTAGGGACCCTTGTTTTATGGATTGTATTAGTAGATGGTGGAAAACTAAGGTTGCTGGTAGTGTGATGTTCAGAGTGGCTAAAAAGCTGAATTTGGTTAAGAAGAACCTTAGAAAGTGGAACAAATAATCGTTTGGCCACATTTTTTATTCTAAAATCCTCATTCTTAGCAAGCTAGATGGGGCCCAACATGTTATTCAATCGAAGGACTTATTGAAGGATATTCAACTTTAGGAAGATGGTCTTCTTTCCAAACTTCACGATATCATCTCCAAGGAGGAATATTTCTAGAGACAAAGATCCAGGGCGGTTTGGCTTAAAGATGGGGATCGTAACTCAAAATTCTTTCATCTCACCGCTTTGAGACATAGAGCTTCAAATATAATTTCTTCTATTATTATGGATAGGTCATTGTTTGAAGCTGAGGAGGATATTCGAGGAGTGGCTGCTAGATTTTTTGAAGGTCTTTTGACAGATGACCTGGTTTGGGATCAAGGTTGTGTGGATGCTACCCTGGAGGCTATCCCTAGTTTGGTTTCAGAAGCTATGAATAAGGAGTTGACGACTATTCCCTCTACCTCAGAAATTAAAGATGCAGTGTTTTCGTTTGAAGGTAATAAGACCCCTAGCTCTAATGATTTTTCCTTATTATTCTTTAGTCATGCTAGGGGATTGTTGCTAAGGATGTGATAAATGCTACTAAGGAGTTATTTGGTTCCAAAAGTTTGTTTAAGGAACTAAATGCCACTTTCATTGTTTTGATTCCTAAATCGGCTAATGCTAAGACCTTTGGTGAATTTCGTCCTATTAGCCTTTGTAAGTCTGCCTATAAATTTTTTTCAAAAGTTTTGGCTACTAGATTGTAGAAATGCTTGCCACTTCTTATTTTGAGCCAACAAAGTGGCTTTATGAAGGGTAGGTAGATCCTTGATTCTGTTATTATGGTTCATGAATTGGCCCATTCCATTAATGTTTCTAAGAGATCGAGCTTCTTTTTGAAGCTGGATATACTTAAAGTTTATGACAGGGTCAGTTGGACATTCCTTATGAGTGCGTTGGATCATTTTGGATTTTGTAAGAGGTTCATTCAATTGATTGAGCAACTCATTTTTTCTCCTTCATTTGTTGTCCTGGTGCATGGTTATCCCTCACCTTTCTTCTAGAGCTCACATGGATTGAGGTAGGGTGACCCTATCTTTTCACTTCTTTTCATCCTGATGGTGGAGGATTTAGGGCATAACATCTAGAAGACTCTTTAGGCTGGGGTTTTGTAGGGCCTTGCGCCATCTTCCAGGTGTAATTCGATTACTCACCAACAATTTGTGGATGACACTATTTTGATGGGGGCCTCTTTTGTTAAGGAAGCTAGGGCTATTAAGAGGTTGTTGGCTGACTATGAAAAGGCCTCTAGTCAAAAGATCAACCATCCTAAATGTTAGATTTTTTTCCTTAACACTCTGGAAGATTTGCAGCTCAAGATGGCCAAAATTTTGGCTTGTAATTTGGGTGATCTGCAATCCTCATATTTGGGGCTTCCTTTGTGCATTTCTAGGATCATTGACTCCTTTTGGCTGGGTTTGGTGGATAAATTTAGCAGGAAGTTAGTAGGGTGGAAAGGTCCTCCCCTTAATTAGGCATGTAAAATTTAGCTTATATTAGCTAATCTTCAAAATTTACCCTTGTATGCCATGAGTTTATTTAGGGTGCTTGTTAAGTTTGAAGATAAAATGGAGTAGATCATGAGAAGATTCCTTTGGTCAGGGGTGGGGTCCAAATCCAGGATTCCCCTTCTGGCATGGGATTTCGTCTATAGACAGAAGAAATGGGGTGGCCTGGGGATTAGAAATCTCAAATCTTTCAATAAGGCCCTTTTGGCTAAAAACATTTGGAGGCTCCTAAATGGGATTGCTGGGTGGGATCCTATGGTGAGTACCAAGTACCTATTTGGTTTGGATAGGCCTTGGGATATGCTTTATGCAAAGAAGATCCTATTTGGCTCATGCTTCTGGAGGAATATTTTGCTCTGTAGAGATGTGATTGCTAAAGGTGTTAAGTGGTTGTTGGGCGATGGGACTAGTATTCTCTTTTGGGATGATATTTGTTGTGGGGATTTCCCTCTTATTTCTCTTCCTTGGGCCCCTCCTATTGCTCTCCCTTGTGTAAACAACTATTTTGAGTCAAGGAGGTGGATTACTTCGAGGATGGGGTTTCAAAGAATTTTGATGATTGGGACTCGTCTTGGAGATTCTTAAGGACTTCTTATGTAAGATTCAGATTCTAGTGTTTCCTAGGCTGGACAGAGTGGTTTGGGCTTTGTGTAAGTGGTAATTTTTCTATGGCCTCTTCTTTTTTGAATTCCTTAGTTACTCCAAAGTCTTTCCCATTTTGGGGGTGGCTATGGGATAATTAGCTTATTCCTAAGGTGAATGTATTCTACTGGCTGATTATTTAAGGTAAGATTCTTATGATTGAAAATCTCTGCAAGAGGGGGTTTTCCATTCCTAATAAGTGTGTGCTTTGTGAAACTAATGGGGATAATCTTTTTCATATCCTCATTGGGTGTGATTATTCATTTTCCCTGTGGAGCAAGTTCCTTAGACTCTGGGACTTGGGATGGGTTTTTCCCAACTCCTTGGATAAGTTTTATGATCAGTGGAAGTGCTCTTCTTATTCTCCTGTGTTGTGTGGGCTTTGGGATATTTCAGCCCCGCATATTTCTTGGGGACTATGGAAAGAAAGAAATAATAGGATCTTTTGGGAGTCAAGATGAAGGTTGAGAGTCTCTTCATCAAAGCCCACTAGGATATTTTGGAGAATTTTAATCTTATTAGATTTGACTCTGTTCGATGTGATCCAACTATTTGTCTTGCTGGATATGATCTTAAGGTGATTTCAAATTGGAAAATTTCTTTGGTTACGATTATATATCCCAAGGCTAGTTCTGTGGCAAGGAAGAACACTAGATGGAAACCACCCTTAGTTGGGTGGATTAAAATTTACTTTGATTGGGTAGCGAAGGGGAATCTTAGACCTGCTAGATGCGGGGGGTGTTAAGAGATAACTTTGGTAGACTTCTTGGCACGGTGGCACTCCCATTAGGTACTTAGAATAATCATCGTGTGGAGGTGGAGGTTGCATTCATGAGTGTTAGATATGCTATTAGCAAGGGGTTTTCCAAAGTTTGGGTGGAAGGTGATTCTATGAACATCATAAACTAT